>JAKWJD010000998.1:0-72083 GCA_027705065.1 Solanum peruvianum | reverse complement strand
TAAAAAAGAAATCAGTTTCTTCATGAGACAGAGACTCGACATTTGTAGAAATCAAAATTGTGTGGGACTCTACAGGATGAGTCCAACTTCATCTAGAATTCTTGATGAATAATCCTAATTCTAGAAGACTAATCATAACTCACACTATATAAAGGGTACTATATCCCTTAGAGAGGGATCTCGAAAATTTCATAAATTCATGGAACATTTAAAAATAGATGAAGATGTGGGAGGAATCTTTGTGACTCAATTAAATTTTATAATTTATTTGGGGTTTTATTAGTTTGATCCGAGTTGAAGAATTGGTCAGAATCCATTCGACATTGATGAAAGAACTGAATGTTCATTGATCAAATCCTCCACTGAATAGTCAAATAGATCATTTACAAAATTAATTAACAGGAGAGAGTAAAGATATATCAAGTGTCTTTAGGGTCATCTCATACCTTCTAAGTAGTAATTATCGGCAAATAGATAGATATAGACACACAAGATTTAATGAAGTTTAACTTTAAATTGTTTCTTCTGATTTGTCTTGAGATGTTACAAATTTAGGAGTTGGTGGAGTGCGACAGAGTGGATTACACTACTTTTCACATGTGGGGCCTATCTAGGAAGTGGAGGCAGTCTAATGTAGATACTAGAACAACATGTTCATTCCCTCTACATTCAGTTTGAGAACTTGACTTAAGATGGGATTTCAGATCAATTTTTGGAAAGATTTCATGCCTTGTTTCATGATGCTTTGGTGATTTTACCAAATGAAACTAAGAATTTTTCAATTCATGAGAAGTTAGACTTATTATATCCGTTGAAGCAGCTTATCAAACAACCTTGTCTAAAGCTTCTTTTCAAAGAGCAGTCAAAGGTGGTCATGGAGCTTATGCACCGCATGGAATTTAGGGATTTGACAGACAAGAAGTCTTACCCTTGTTGTTATTTTAGAAGTACCTCATCTGGAGGTGGATCCTTAAGGAAGGGTATTCATCCTTTGTTCAGTATACATGTTCATGCACTTATATAAGTGTTTGAGGGATGTAATATTGGAAAAAGTTTGTACAACTTGGGTAAAGACTTATAAGGGTTGCTATTAAAGGTTTTCAACTTACGGTGACCATTAAATATATTTTGATTTTTCTACTTTATTATTCCAATCTAATATCAATAATGTTGTATTTTTCCTAACAATTTGAAAGGGGTTTTCCTAACATATAATATTGATAAATGTGTATATCTTTGAACAAAACTTTTAATGGTTTGTCAAAACATGAGCCTTTGGATGGAAATAAATTTAAACGATTGTCACAAAAACATTTAATACTCTTTGAACAATCAGAAGTTGATTATGTTTTATTTAAAGAACCTTCTATGAAGAGTTCTAACACAAACATTGATTCTAGTTATGTTATAACTGTTGACGATGTTGTTAAAAAGAAGTTTGAAAAGGATAAAAAAAAATTTAGAGAACATTTTCTAAATCATATGTCTAATCCTTTGTTTAATTTATTTTTAAACAATAAATATGCCAAAGAAATATGGGATAGTTTGGAAAAGAAATATGGTGCTGATGATGCAAGAAAGAAAAAATATGTTGTCTGTTAGTGGATTAAATTTTCCAAATGGTGATAATAAGTCAATAATGGAAAAAGTTCACGAATATGAGATATTTACTTTTGATGTTCACAACGAGGACATGAAGATATGTGAGATATTTCAGGCTAATGTTATTATTAAAAAATTTCAACCATCTTGGGGTGATTATAAAAAGCAGTTAAAAGATAAAAATAATAATTTAACCCTTCGAGAACCTATAAGTCACATGAGGACCGAAGAGGAGAACCGTCTCAAAGATAAGATAGAAGAACTTTCTTGGAGACTTTGTTGGGAAGGGATATCTTAGTGGAGGATTATTTATATAAAAAAATGTTCAAGAGATTGTCAATAATGCAAGCACTTAAAATTCTCTTTATACTGTTGAGTCTATTGATTTGTGGCAAAGTAGACTAGGTCATGTTTATATTGCTGCTATTAAAATGCTCAGAAAAATGGAATTATTTCCTATGATAAAAACTGATGATTTTTCTAAATGTCATTTGTGCGTAGAAGCAAAGAATACCCAGAAACCTTTCAAATCTATTATTAGTAGAAAGATTGAATTACATGAACTAATACATTATGGTTTAGCAGATTTCGAGAACACTACTAGCAAAGGTGAAAAAAGTATTATATTACTTTTGTTGATGACTTTTGTAGATACACTAAGGTATATCTTCTTAAGTCCAAAGATGAAGCTGAAAGCATGTTTTGAAATTAAAAGCAGAAGTGGAAAATCAAGAAGTTTAGATTTGATGGGGGGTGGTGAACATAGAACTAAAAATCATGAAGATTTTTTTGAGAAAAATGGTATTATACATGAAGTTAGTGCTCCATATACTCCCCATCAATATGGTTTAGCCGAACAGAAAAATAGAAACCTTAAAGAAATAATGAACTCTATACTTTTAAGCTCTGGTCTATCTAACAATATGTGAGGGGAAGCAGTCTTGTCTGCATGTTATATTCTTAATAGAGTCTCACATAAGAAGTAAGACAAGACCTCAAATGAGTTGTAGAAAGGTTTTGACCCTAACTTGAAATTTTTTAAAGTATGCGGGTGTTTGTCTAAGATTGGTCTACCTGATTTTAAACGAGTAAATGTTGGTTCTAAGACTTCTGATACTATACCTATTGGTTATGCTCAAAATAGTGTTGCATATATTATGTGTCCAAATGATCACTCTATTCATTAATCTAGAGATGCGGAATTTGTTGAGTATATTTTTCCTTTGAAAAACAATGTGCTGAGTGATGCGCGAAATAATGTTTCTATGTCTATGTCCATTAATTCGCATGTTGTACCTTCTTCTAGAGTTATTTCTATTGAGCATGAAAATGAACTTAGAAGGAGTAAGAATCGTTGAATTGAGACAAGTTTTGGTCCTAATTTTATTACTACTTTCTGAACTAAAAATTTTGATATTAATATTTTAAATGACAAATTAGTGTCTATTTATTTAATAGAAGAAGGCTCTATGAATTATAATGAAGCAATGATATCAATAGATGTTATATTTTGGAAAGAGGTTATTAAAAGAGAAGTAGACTCCATAGTTTCTAATGACACTTGGGGCTTGTATGATTTACCTGAAGGTTGTAAGACCATAAGTAGCAAGTTGATATTTAAGAAGAAATTGAGACATGATTGTACAATTGATAAATATAAGGATAGACTTGTGAATAGGGGTTTTAACCAAAAGAAAGTTGTTTTTGTGGCTGGAAAGATGCAATAGACGAGAACAAGCGGAACTGGTCATTCTGCCACTTACTTTAAGGAATGGAATTTGGGGGAAAAAAGAAGTAATTTTGTATATAAAGATATGGGATTACTTTGATACTTATTCTCCCGTGACTAAAATAGAGACCATTAAAACTATTATTGCTCTGGCCGTTATTCATGACTTAGTGGTACATCAAAGGGATGTCAAAGCAATATTTCTAAATGTTGATTTAAAGGAATAGATCTATATGACTCAACCTGAGGGTTTTTTGTTGCAGGACAAGAGGATAAAGTATGCAAACTGACAAAGTCCTTGTATGGACTAAAACAAGCACTTAATCAATGGTATGTAAATTTAATATCACATTAGTGGACAATGACTTTGTTGTAAATTAATCTGATACATGTGTTTATTCTAAGATGATAGGTTAAGATTGTGTCATTATATGTTTATATGTAGATGACATGTTAATCTTCTGTCTTCTAAATTTTATATGAAAGACATTGGTAAAGCAATGTAATTTTTTGAGTTAAGATTTATTAATGGTTTCTCTTTCTGTCAGTTTCATTATAATGAAAAGATGTTGAAAAAGTTTGATTGTTTTGGTGTAGTTCCAATGAGAACACCTTATGATCATAGCATATACTTGAAGATGAATAATGAATCTAGTATTTCTCAAACTAAATATGCAAAAATGATTGGTGGTGTAATGTTTCTCATGAAATATACGGGACCTAATATAGCTTATGTTGTTAATTGATTGAGTAGATATACTCATAATCCTAGTAGTGAACATTGTAATGCTCTTCATTCGGTTGCTAAGTTATTTGATAGGTTCTCTGAATTGGTGTTTGCATTTTAACAATTTTTTTGTTGTTTTAGACGGTTTTTGTGATGCAAACTGGGTAATTGACAATGATTAACTTAGCTCCACAAGTGTCTATGTGTTTACTCTGGGTGCAAGAGCTATTTTGTGGAAGTCTTCTAAACAGACTTGTATAGCACATTCTACTATGGAATCAGAATTGATCTCTCTCGAGTTGGCAGGGCAAGAAGCTGAATGACTGAGAAATCTTTTGGCAGATACTCCTTTGTGGGGAACACAAGCTTCACCAGTTTCTCATCACTGTGACTCACAAGCAGTAATTGGAATTGCCTAAAATAGTGTGTACAATAGAAAAAAGAGACATATTCGCATCATACATGGTGCATTTAAATAGTTGTTGAAACTGGGTGTTATTTCTTTTGAATATGTAAGGTCTGAAAGAAAATTGGAGGATCCTATGACCAAGGGCTTCAAACTAAAATAATCCTTGAAACGTCGAGGGGGATGGAGATAAAGACCATTGATTGATGTAAGGTGGTGGACCTGTTAGGCCTCAGTATACACCACATTTCTATCCCTAATACGTGAGGCAGTGTTTTATAAGGTTGAGCTTATTTTTCTCCTAATGATTCTATAGCCGAAAGGTGATCTATTTGAGATAGACTTGATGGAGTCACCTACGTGAGTTTAAAGGTATGGTATCCTTTTATGATAGACTTGGGTCGTCTTTCTAGAGCACTCATAAGACCTAGGGTTTGTGTGCATGACCATAAAAGAACTTTGTTTGTATCGCGGAGCTTGCTTAAAAATTAAGGATGTATTATGTGTTATTGAGGTCTCAATTTATATCCATTCAGTTCAAGTGTACTTAACTTTGTGGAAATTGAGTTGTTGTCCCATTTTCACTATGTGTTAATTCAAATCGAATGATATTGACACTTAAGTATATGTTCCTTCCTTTTGTCCAAAAGTCAGTTTTTACTCTTTATTTTTGCATTGGTGGGGGATTGTTGAGTTAATACTATAGTTGATTTAATTCTAACTATGTTAATTAAGTCTAATACAAAGAAATAACAACAATACGTTTCAAAGGAGATAACATATCCGTTCCAATAAAAAAACAAGAGGTTTCTATAAAAGTGAAATAATGGCCTTTAATGCCATTAAACTTGATAATCGAGTTCTTAAAATGAAAAGAAAAATTAACTCTTCTATTTTAAACTCCTCCTCTTGAAATATCTATATAAGAATGACAATTTGTGAGCATAAAAAATACAACATCAACCATAAAGGAAAAGAAAAAAGAATTTCCCTCCTTTCATCGTATTCCTTGAATATTTTTGGGCATTTGGTTTTGCGCAACCTCCATACTCTTAGCCACGAGTGCACGTGTTTGAGAGTAACTATAAATCCTTGGGGAGCGACCGGCTATAACGATTTGCCTCGGAGTCAAGCCAAAATCGCTTTCAAGGCAATGGCTTGCCACGACACAGTATTTGTGGTAAGTTCTTTACGGCGTTATAATTCCAATCTAATATCAATATTATAGTATTTATCCTAACAGTAATATCTTTTATAAACCTTAAGTATTGGAGGACAAATAAACTATCACAAACTGGTACAATCTGCACTAAATTTTATTTTATTTTCAAATAAAATGCTTTGGATTTCATTTTATTATTACAAAAAATAATCCCACTATCAGCAAACATCAAAACTCCATTGTTAAAGTGTATAGGGAAAAATTGTCAAATAATACTATTAGCCATATACTTTTTAATAAAGAATTTCCTCGCTAATTCATATTTTAATTATAAATAACACTAATTTATTGTTAGATTTTATAATCGGTTCCAAATAATTCTTCATTAGTTGTTTTTACTTTCATTGTCCAAAAATCAATGTTGCATATTTATTTTCTTGGTCACTAAAATAAATCTCAAAAGGAAAAAATAAATTCTGACAAGTCAAATTGCGTAAATATTCCAAGAGAAAAAACATCATATTATTGTTGGTGTCATTCCAAATTAGAAATTCTTCTTTATTTTGATAAATAAAATACAATAAAATTAGGGTTAGACAAAAAAAAAAAAAAGTAGGAGGGGATTACAAAGTAGAAGACGAACCCTCACCAATAAATTGAAACTTCTGCTAGTCAATAAACATAACTAATAAGATTCTTCAACTAGCAATTCTTTGTATGTAATGATCATTATTTCTCAATGAGTCTGTAAGATTATTTACAATCTCTCTTAAAATGCAAATTTTATTCTTCATTTCTATCGAGTGTTTATAGTTTTCATTAAAAGCAATATGATTGTGAAATTATATATATATATATATATATATATTTATATGCATATTTTATTTAAAAATTGACAACAAAAAGGTAATATTGTAATTTATTATCAATGTAGATAAGAGACTTTAATTAATCTCCTAACCCTTGTCATGTGCCTTTTTGAATATCAAGATTTTAGGTTTAATTTGGAACAAAAAAAGGTCACGTAATTGAATTAATATAATTTAGTTGATAACGTGAACAATTGTTTGATACATGATCTTCATCAACCTCGTTTTTTTCTAGGAAAAACTTATATTCATTTTTTTAGTACAGTTGATCATTTTAATAATATTTATTATTTAATTGTCTCCTACTATATCATTCTTTATTTCCCACTCTTTCAAGTAGAACGTGGGAAGTAATTGTCTTTAGTTTAGTAACTGAAATGATCAGTCAAGACCATAGCTTCTAACTAAAACTTCAGTATTTGACTCATTTTGTTTATCATTTTATGATTTGTAATTTGTATAATATCTAGGACATTAATCAACCAAATTTACTTTTATCACATGTATTAAGGTTAGTCAAAATTGCACACACAGAAAGAAGATGAAATTAACAGAATGTACTTATTATCTGAGTCCATTGAACCTACTATGTCTACTTAAGAAAATTTAATCCCCCCACTGTACCCGAGGTTACGGATAATATTTCCTAAGATAAAACAAATTTATCCTGTTAAAGAAGTAGTGATACCTCAAACTTCTATTACTTCAGCGAACGTAAGAACAGTAACAAGCCACTAAGACTCAGTTGATCGACAATTTGTTTATGAGAAAAAAATATATGCAAAGAAGAAAACTTTCCAACCATATATATATATATAAAAGAAAACATAAGGTTGGCCTACGTGGCACTACCACAACCAGAATTCCCTTTTAAATTTATTTATTTCCTAAACTAGACTTCCTCTTTCAAGAAAAATTGCGACTTTGATGAAGAGATGTGACTTTTATGAAAATTGTGACTATTATGAAAAGTTGTGATTTTTTGAATAGTTACGACTTCTATGAGGAGTTGTGAATTTTATAAAGAGTGGCAACTTTGATAAAAAAAAATTGTAACTTTTCTGAAAAGTTGTGACTTTTATGAAAATTGTGACTTTTATGGAAGATTGTGACCTTTCCAAATGGTTGCAACTTTTTCAAAGAGTTGTGACCTCTCCGATAAGGCACAATAAATCTTTATTCACACTACCCTCTGTTATTAAGTAGAGGGATTTGCTGCCACTATTATTTGAACTTTTTCCATTTGATAGTTGAATTCAATTACATTTATTAAGTTTCTTATGAAGTTTGTTTCATTCCTAAAAGTTTTCATCCTCGTATTTCATGGAGATTAATCTTTATTTTAAGTCCTAGTGATTCAGGTAAGTATGACAACTCTTTTTGCTATTTTGGTGACATTTTTCTTTTAACTTTGTTAAAAGTTACACAGAAGATTATTGATATGTGATCTTTTCTTTTGTCCCTCTACAGGTTTCTTCGTATAAACAAACAAAATTGATTTCGATTGCAATTTCACGTTACTACTCCTGCACCTCTAATTTCACAACTTATAACGTTGTTGAAATGGGTGAATTTACTACATTTATTTTTTTAGTAAACAAAACTTTTATTTCTGCCACTATTGTATAATTTTTTTTATAAAGGAATCGTATTGAAATACATTAATTGAAATTTTAATGAACCTTTTTCATTTCTCATTTTCCATGAAATATAATCATTTACTGTAGGTCATATTACCGAATAATCATATGTAAGTTCAATAAAATGTCCAATCCCGTGCGAAGCACGGGTAATTTACCTAGTTTTTTTGAATAAAAGAAATATGACTTCCTTTTATATTCATGTTCAGCAAGAAACGTGTTTGTTCAGACAAGAATGTTCAGACCAATTTTTTCCCAGAAAGTTGTGTCTTTTGGAAAAAATAATAACTTTTAGGAAAGATATGTTGTTTGAGAAAATTAATGACTTTTTTTGAAATCAGACCGTTATGACCGTTGCACGTGAATTTCAAATTAATTTTGTTGCGTCAAAATTAATGATGTTGTTTAACTAATTTAGAATTAATTATAAGAGAAAATAAATTTTTTAAGGTCACATGATTTGACAAATTCAAATCCAAATTTGAAGCCGAAGCGGAGGTCGATCGAGAACCAATGGCGCGAGGGGGCACCTTCTTCTCAAACCTATAAGAAGTAAAGGAAATGTTTCCTACAATAAGGACAAGAATTTCCTTTCTTCTACCGATATGGGATAAATTTCTTTTCATTAGCACTTTGCAAATTACTTTTCATTTTCCCTCCAAAATTGGTTCCTCCTCATTTCATTTTTCTCTTCTCATTTCCTATTTACACTTTGCTAAAACCTAACATTTACTGCCCCTGTAACCTTCTTTTTTATCATTGGAAGGAAGAATTTCTCCCTTATAAATAGTGATCGTCTTACTTTGTTAGCAGAACGTTGAGAATAATTATCTTTTGTTTAGAAAATGAATGTGGTCAACCATCACGATAACTTCTCATTGAAACATCAATACTTTATACTTTATGTTTTGGAATTCCTGTAGCATTTAATCCAATTAACTACCAAATTAACTATCATGTATTCTTCCTATTAATTGCAAGTAAATAAGGAAGGTCTTACTTTGTTAGGAGAACATTGAGAGTAATTGTCCTTTGTTTAGTGACTGAACGCGGTCAACCATATTGGCCATAACATCCCATTGAAACTCCATTATTTCAATAATTATTCTATCTTTATATGTCTTCAAACTCTATGTAATTAACATCTAGGACATTTATCTACCCAATTTACTACTCAGTAATCTTCTTATTCATTGCAAGAAAAAATTTCTCCACTATAAATACTGATGGTCTTACTTTGTTAGCACAATGATGAGAGTAATTGCATTTTATTTAGTGATTGAACATGGATAGTCATATATGCCATAACTTCTCATTGAAACTCTATTATTTCACTCATTGTTTTATCTTTTTATGTCTTGTCCCTGATGTAACATCTACTTCATTTTTCTACCCAATTTACTACCTCATAATCTTTCTATTCATTGCAAGGAAGAATTTCTCTACTACAAATAGTGATGATCTTAATTTTTTTTGTATTAGAAAATATAGAGTGCATAAAAGTGAGTTAAAAAGAAAGTTCTTATTATAGAGTGTTGGATTCCACTCTTGTTCAGTATTTGTTTAGTTGAACTTTCAATTCAGGTATGTTATCTGGAGGATACAAATTCAGAAGATTATTGCTAGATTTTTGAAAAGAGTTCTTTTCATGAGCATAAATATCCTTAATGAAAGAAAAATATATAACCATGTCTCTACCTAAAGATAAATAATTTTAAATTGTAATTTTAAAATTTCACCAACAAAACCTAGTTGACATTCCCGTAAAAATGTATATCATCCTACAATTTTTTATTTTACTTTTTAACAAAGACTATATTATCTAATCACTTGAACAATAACTACGTGTAAACCTAAATCTGTTTTCTATATTGCTATTTTTTGTCATATTTTTAAAAAAATATCATCACACAAAGATAGGAATGAAATATGTCTACATCTTTGTTACACTCCTTAAATTCACTAGTGGGATTATACTAAATGTTCACTATTAGAAAAACCGACATCAAAAGGGGTTTGGATAAACCCATCTTTTAAATTGTGGATCAATTACAAAAAAATGTTTTTATTCCGCAAAGGGGTAACATTTGTGTACATCCTACCTCGTAGACTCATTACCATAAGTGATGGTGATGTTCCAAAAATTCATCATAAATCTTGACAAATTGCCTTACAAAAAGATAAGGTGATCGTCAAAATTTTGTCCACAAAAATATGGATGTATCGCCTGTTCGCCACACTATTTTCAGAGTCAACGAAAATATCATATTTATTGATTTGTCTCTCGATATATTTGACATATTTCTGAAGGAAGTGGAATTGATACTCTCCCTACTCCGTCAAGTTATACTTTGTAGTTTTAAAACAAAAATCAGCTTTGCTATTAAACTAAAACTATGATCTTGAAAACTCAATGATACAGTAATATGTATGCAGAACTTTTCCAGCCCATTTCAATGGAATGTTTTTCTTTACTAATCATGAATAGCTTGGTTCTACGGATTGAAATGTCTCTTTTCAAAACGGTTAAACACGGTGAAGTTTAGCATTTTAGCTAAGTATCTTTATGATGAATCAACCAGTTATGGGAAAACGAGTGATGAATTTGTAGAAGTGGTAGCTATGAGAAAGAAAAAAGTGAAAGACACAAGGATAGCTAATTGAAATGCTAGTTTATCTAGTAATATTTTCTTAAATTCATCTTAAAGGTTAGTTAACATTTCTTTTTCTTTACATTTCAAGTAAGGATGTAACTTAAAGAACTCTTAATTGTCATTCCCATATTCCATTATGCTAATCTAGGAATTATTCCTTTTTGCTCCCATTGTTTGTCATCAATTAATTGAAATGTTTTTATCTTTTGAGTTATCACAATGCGTTGTTCGTATATTTTTGAGGAAGCATCTCAACTATATTTCTTTGCACTTTTAAATATTTATTGTTATACCGATATTGTGAAATTACTATGACCATACAAAAAAGGAAATTCTTTGAAATTTACTTCATCTCCATTAAAGACTCATTGTCCATAACTTGCAATACAATTTTCTTACTTAAATAGTATTGCTTATAGAAAGTAAACTACGCCACAGAAGATGGAAATATAGTTTAGTTAAGAATTCTTCATATTTCCTTCAGCTAATGATGAAAGACTGTGTGGACCATTTCTTTACCATATTTGATATTTTTATACTTCCTAAATTACCCCGAAAACCCTTATTTAAAGATTTTTTTTGTGGCCATATAGATCATTTAATTAATTATCAAAAAATGAAAATAAAGTTTTGGCCCAAGCCGAACCTAATCTGATTAGGGTAAATCCCACTTTTATTAACCCTAACTATAAAATCTATTCTTACTGTATTTCCTCCTTGCTCGCGGTTGATATTACTCTTCTCGATTCTTGTAGGTTGTACCAGCTCTATATTCAAACGTTCTCATATCTCTTCTTCTCAGACAAGTTGTATCAATAAACCAAGGTAAGAACTCCTATCTTTTCCCTTCCTTTATTCAATACTGATGAAGTCGATTCGAAGTAATTTGGATACCTTAAAATATTAATAAAAGAAGCATGGAAGGTTTAAAATACACTAAAATGAAAATTAAGCAAGAGGTGACTACATTTTAAATAATTTATAGGCTAGACTTTTCTTCGTGTTAGCTCAAGGTTATTATTGTAACTATCTTAGGTTTGTTTATCTACTATTATAAATTGCAAAAACTAGGATTTTTTTAGGGGTTGGTTTTTGAATGCACATTTATGTTTATGATACGTTGTGACTTTGGGAAACCCTTACATATGTTCAATTTAATCCTCTTGATTATTTGGGTAAGTCTTCACTTTTATGAATTAAATTTCTTTCACCTTTAGATTTTACTCTAGTAATTAATTGCGTTTTAGTTGATAGATCATCCTTTTTTTCTTCTAAATCTCCCCGTCTTTCGTTCTATTTCTTAATTATTATATTTTGTTTCCTTTATTGTTCTTGCAACTACAATTATCTCTCCCTCTTCCTTTCTCTTTCTAAATCATATATCTTATTCGCTTGATAGTATTACTAGGTAAGTCTATCCTTAAAGGTATAAACAGAAGAAATCACCCAGATTTTTTCCACTGATGAAAATTGTACTTGATACCTCATAGTTCTCAACTCACTTCCTTGTTGACCAGGTAATGCTTTGATTGTATGCTAAAAAAATATATTTTTGATGCAGAAAGAATTTTTCCTCTAGTGAATAATATATTGAATGACCTTTATTATGTTCTATGAACCCTACTATTCTAGGTAGGTATTGAGTACATTTTGGTGCACCTCCAAAATAAGAAGCTCTTTGTGTCTTCATAATCCAATTATTAAGTTATCAAAGTGTGAGGATCGGAAGTATAACTTATAAATTTCACCTATATATCCATTCCTTCACGCCCTGATCCAAAAAACCAGTATGACCATAGCACATCCTTTTATACTATTATGACCAATATACTGTTAGCTCAGATATTCACTTAAATTTTCTTACTCTGATAAGGAGTACTTAGCATTGTGTGTTATAGGGATGTTCAGGATTTTTTGTTATCCATATACCTAATGGAAAGTGGAATTTTGCTTGGACCTTAGTGATCCATACCTTATGAAAAAATATATGAAATACGAAGAAACTAGTTAGCTGTGTGGTGCAGGAGTTAGTATTGTCTAGATACTAATGTAAAGTGTGATTAGCTTGGAACGCAATGATCCATAGTGTCATGTACCACTACTTCCTTGTTCAAATTCGGCATCAGGACAAGGGAGAAAATCTAGATTTGTGAATTGGTTAGTAAAATACTCTAGAACATCCTAGATATTTCAAGACGACATTAGATTTCCTAATACATTTAGAGAATTCTAGAATAGGAGTGAAAGTGTAAATTTTGTAGGAAATTTAAAAGTAGATAATATTTACACTTAGGCCTTTAGGAGGTAATATAATAAAGGGCCTCTCATTGAAAAAATGTTACGACCAAGTCAAAAACATTCGACAAAGTAATACAAAGCCTTTTTTTGAAAGATTTTCAAGTTTCTCTGTCTTTATTGCATTCTCTTGGCGGTTTTAGAATTAAAAGTCCTACTTTAGCTTAACAGATCGTGAAATATTGTAAGTTGTCAACTGTTGCATTAAACATTAGTTATACTCTAAGTCTCCAAAAATGTGGTATCATATAAAAGGCTTGAAGTAAGGGAATGACCAATGAAGGATATGTAAACGTTGCTAGAACCACAACAATCAAGATGGATGGTTGAAGTAAGATCTGAAAGGGAAATAAGCACCACAAGAGTAGTAAGGAAATGTTTTTCGACCCTACACCAAGAAAGGTACTAACATGTTACGCACATTTGACCATTAAAGCAAGTGACGATGAGTATGATGATGAGGCTATTCACGCCACCATTGGAGAGTAATGGGTCACAAGGGTTCAAATGCAGAGGTAGACCGTAGAGATATTTGGACGGCATTTGGATAAGGTTGATGAAAAGTTCAAGACTCTAATGCACATAAACCTTAGGAAAAAAACAACATCTACAAGGAGTTGGAGGGACGCCAGCATGCCGAGTTTGAGATGAAGGAGGCCATCACTTTCTTGGAGTGTCGGCTCATTGATGCGCTAAGTACGATTGAAGCTATGTCAGTCGAGAATAAAGCACTCAATGAGGGCGTGTAAGCTGAAGGATAGACATCATCCGGTCGAGATAGGGAAGCCAAGGTCGAGGCTCCCAAGTCACATATGTTCAAAGGCATCCGTGACGCGCAAGAAGCGGAGAACTTCTTATGGCACTTGGAGAATTACTTCAAGTGTAGTTTGGTTAAGAGTGACAAAAACAAGATCAACATTGTCGTGTTGTATCTTCAAGGCTTGTCAGAGTGTACACATTATATACTCAAAGATTATACTTGAAGTACCCATAGAATGGAGTTTAAATTTTTGAAGTTTGTGGCTTTATATTTGCATTTTATTTTCAATAGAGGAGATACCTTGTAAATTAGGTCACACAAGGAATGCATGTTAGTTGCAGAATTTTTTTCCAAATAGAAAAAAAAAATTGAAATCACTGAATAAATAAAAAAGAATGAGTTTATTCATAATAATTGTGAGTATATATATGTTTATCCCTTGATTCCCCTCTCATAAGATTACTCCACAATTCAAATGCTATTAGTGTAACTCAAACTAGGATGATGTGGACGTTCTTAGGATTTATTGATCTTTGTGAAAGGATTTTTCCGACCTTGTTAAAGTATTTGGTTATCAAGAAGAGTGCGCCCATATCTTGATCACTTCATGAATATATGAAATTTTAGAGATGCATATTCAAAGAAAAATATGCACTTTATATAAGTGTGACATAGAGTTTGGGGTTAGTAGTCACCAAAAACCCTAAAAGAAATTGGATTCATCTTGTAAAGTCCCACAAATTTTGATGTGGCAAATGTCAAGTTTTCGTCCCACGAATTTCTTTGGGATGAAACTTAATAGTCTTGCTGGATAGAGTTTTATTGGTTGAGGTCTAATCAACTATTCTAGAAGAGGTCTTATTTTTAGAAATGTGGTATCTTTGTCAAAGCAAGTATTAACAAGGATCTATCTCTAGCGAGGGACTAAAAATCATCTCCAAGCACCTTTGGGAAAGGAGTTCAACTCTCCCATTTAAACGTGGACACAAGATCTAATTTCTCAAAACCCTTAAATGTACAACATAGACTTTGTAGATCTAGTGAGGTATGAAGAATGTGCTCATGCAGGCTAGCCTTAAATGCAGATTGATCATAACATTCATTTTTTACAAAAGTTGACCGCAAATAAGTAATTAGTCTTGGAATAAGTCTCGAATATGTGTTGTAACAACGTAATATAGCACTACATAACCAAGAAAGTCCAAGTGCTAATAGCATATTTGTATGTAAGGTAGCATGTAAGATCCGTGAGTTAGAGCTTTACCAAAAAACGAAGAGTCACAAAACTTTTAAAGTAGTAGAGATTTCCAAGTAACGTATATTGACTAGTTTCTCAACATTCACGAGGAAGTTCCTTAGGATAGGTACATCTATAAAATCAATGTCCATTCAGATCCATTACAATAAATGATAAAGTTGCTACTTCCGCGCCTGAGCTGAGGTAGGTACCTATTAGTGCCTCACCACATGAACTACTACTTTACTTATAATCTCCTACTTTACCCGATTATACATTCCAACCGAAGGCAAACTCTTTAAAAAAGTTTTGAACATGAGAATTATCCCTATGAATGAATCCCATTTTAAGATTTAATGGTTCATTATGGATAATTCTAAAAATATTATGAGCACATCCAAGCTTGAACAATGGAATAAGCCAAATTATTTATTTTTCATAATGCTGAAAGACCCTCATGATAATTTTCATAAGTCTTAAACAAGTGTATACTTATAGCATATATTGGAGAAAAGACTCTCCAAGTTACCAAAGTTATTCCAAATGAAACTTCTGCATGCATTTCTTTGTTGTCAACACTTTCAAAACCTTAGCAGTATGCATAAATTTTTTAGTTTGCCTATAAAGTTCAAAGGTTCTAGAAGACAGATATTAATTGGTGAAAGATTCTTGGCCTACAGAATCTTATGAATCTAAGGTATACACGTATGAGAGTGAATCTGTTCGGGTGAAATATAATAGATTCACTGCAATACGTGTATACCTTAGAATTTATAATATTCTCAAGGTTTGAAATCACTCCTAATACCTACCTGTCATGCTACAACCTTAAGATTTTATATGGGTAGCAGCCATGCAGAATAAACTTGAACTGCAAGCAAAAACTTTGTATCAATATTGCTAAGGTTTTGGAAGTAATGACAGCAAAAAAATGCCTCTAGAAGTTACATTTGGAATAACTTGGGAAACTTGGAGACTCTATTCTCAAATTTGATGTTAGTTTACAATTATTTAAGACTTATGAAAGTCATCACGAGAGTTTTCTCAAAATTAAGAAAAATATAATCATTTCCAATGTTACACTGTGAAAGTTTGGATGTGCTCGTAAAATATCAAAATTCATCTATAATGAATCATTCAATCTTAAAATGTGACTCATTCCTTATGATAATTCTCGAGTTCATTACTTTTTTTAGATATCCTATTGCCTTCAATAAAAATGTATAGTAGGCTACGACAAGTTATTAGAAATAGTAAGAAGTAGTTGATGTGGTTGAGGAACTAATAGGTTCCTAACTCAACTCGTGTCGAGAAGTAGCGGCTTTACCATTTATGAAATGACTTTTGTTGCACAGTAATTTTGTCGATACACCTGTGACAAGACACTTCCCTATGAATATTGAGAAACAAGTTAATATGTCTGGTATTTTTAATCACTGCTATAATACAAGTTCCATGATCCTTCACTGCTTGTTGAGAGTCTAACTCAAGGGTCATACAAGCTACCTGAGATTCCACGATTATATCAACACTAGTAATTCTTGGAGAATGCTAGATTATGTTGTTACAACATATATCTATTTCAATTATTTAAACTGACCCCATGACTAATTATTGATTTGATGTATGCTTCTATTAATAATGAATAATATGCTCAATCTGCAGAAAAAGGTTGGCATGCACAGGCACCTTCTTCTTCATGCCTTGCAAAATTTGCAAAGACTATACTATTAAGGATTGTTGAAAATTGGATCTTGTGTCTACGGTCGTATGGGAGGCTGAAACTATTTCCAATCTTTGTTATAAAATTAGAAATTTATGATTTTAATAAATTTTTCATAAATACGAAGTAACAGAAATTTATAGACCCACAAAGAGAGATGAACAAAACTTTAATTTTGAAAAAAGGTAAAATTTGTAAGAAACGTACCAGAATCTTAAAAACCTTTTAACTCGAAAAAAGATCAAGTCCACTGAACTCACAGTGTCCCGTTATGGAAATTATTCCCCTCTGGTATCCGAGGTTTGATTTGGAATATACCCTCCTAGGGTAAAATGATCTTAATCAGCATAGTGTGGATACCATAAACTCTACTGTTAGTGAATTAATCCACAGAAGGAAAGTACACGAAGAAAAATGTTTGAAGAAGAAGAAGAAGAAGATCATAAAATTCGTAAGGAAATATTATGAAGAATGATTGGTATTTATAGGCAAGAATAATAGGTCCCGAAAGGTTGACAGTTTCAACCTTTTAGAACCCTAATGGCGGAAAATTTAAATAAAATGGGAAAGTTCAAATAAAATGGGTCGCGTACGGATCCGAGTTAGGTCGGGTTAGTTTACTAAGAAGTTTATACATTCCGACTAATTTTCAACTTCTGTTATCAACTAATTAATTGAAAACATTTTTGGTCATTTAATTAATTAATTAAAATAAACTTTGTCTAAAAAATAATCTCTCGATCATTTGCAGAAGCCAAAGCTGAAGCCGAAGCTGAGACGAGCGAGAGACAACGACGACGGCGCGAGGGGGGTCCCTCTTTTTTCAACCCTTTTAACAATTAATAGGAATGTTTCTGTATTTAAACTCTCCTATTTTTCCTTTCACCACCGATGAGGGACAAGCCTTTTCATGAAAGCATAAGAGGACTTTTGAAATTCCCAACTATCCAAACTCTCAACATTTCAAATTCCTCTCTTTCCCTCTATTTCCTAAAATTTCTTGCTACATACCCAACAATCCACCACATTGATGGGGAATGATTATAACATCTGAATGCACGGACAATTGTGTACTTTATAGTCAAGAATTAATTGTATCTTGATAAGTAGGTTCCCCTTCGACTTTGCGTAGTGAACATATGTCGGATATACGGTCAATCGGTAGATGTGATATATTTGAACCGTCGAGCTTTGGTGTATACCTAGACAACCATATTTCACACAATTAAACCTTTATTGTTTATGATTCTTACGGTTGTGTTCATTTCATCCATGAACAACTCCTTGTTTCATGAGTGTATAGAGAATAGAATTTTAATATAAAATTCTCTTTGATGCGGCTTCCACTTCACACTCACATAGGTGATTTCTAGCCGTGTCATCTCGTAGATACACTATTTGGTCAAATCTACAAAACATAGCAAATCATTTAAATCTTTAAGTTTTATTACCTCATTAACAAGACTTAAAGTCTTAAGCTTGTTCCTGAAAATTTTCTTAATCATGAGAATGGATTAAGTTAATTGACAATGTCAAAACGTCAGACACAACTTTGTTTTTCTCCATGAATCTAGATCTTGGGATCTCCAGTCTTCCATATAGAGTTACCGTCATGCTGACTTGTCCTAAGCCGTAAACTCATTCCCTTAGATGATCTTTTAACTGCCTCTCTCATTAGGACTTCCGTTAGTAGATCTGACACATAATCTCTTGACTTTACATAGTAAATTGTGATAATCTCACTAGAGAGCAGTTGTCATACATGTCCTACCTATTGTTGCTTGACTATCGCAATGTATGCAAATAGGTTTAACATGTTTGGGCGAGAATGGAATATCCTCTAGGAAATTTCGGAGCCATTAAGCTTCTTCATCAGCCTTATACAAAGAAATGAATTCAGGTTCCAATATGGAGCGAGAAATACATGTCTGTTTGGACGATTTCAAAGAGGCTGCTCCTCCACCAAGTATGAAAACATTACGACTCGTCGATTTTACATTATTTTACAAGGTGATCCAATTTTCATCACTATATCCTTCAATCACATAAGGATATATATTATAATGCAAAGCATAATGTTGGGCATATTTTAGATAGCCCAACACACGTTTCATTTCCATCTAGTAAGTTTGATTTAGATTACTAGTTAACCGACTATGTTTACTAATAGCACATGCTATATCTAGTCGCGTAATATTCATAATATACATAAAACTTCTTAACACTCTGGCATATTCCAATCGAGAGTCCGTCATTCTTTTTAAATGTACAACTTTAATCAAATGAAGTTTTGACAACATTGAAATCCAAGTACTTCAACTTATACAATACTTTTTGAATATAATAAGATTTGGATAATGCTAGTCCCTAGGGAGTTTTGATAATACTGACCTCTATGATCAAATCAGCAACTCCTAAGTCCTTCATATAAAACTTACTAGACAAAATGCACTTAGTAGCATTTATATTGTCAATGTCATTACTCATTATTAACATGTAATCAACGTACAAACAAACAATGACTTCATGATTCATAACATTTTTAATGTAAACACATTAATCACATTCGTTAATCTTTAATTCATTTGCCAACATTGTTTGGTAAAATTTAGTATGTCATTGTTTGGGTGCTTTCTTAGGTTAATCAAGTGATTTCACGAGTCTACATAATTTCTTTTCATTACCAGGAGCCATAAGCCCTTCTGGTTGTTCATTGTAAATTTATTCTTCCAACTCTCCATTTAAGATGGTTGTCTTTACATCCATTTGAGGGATTTTGAGATCATACACTTCTGCTAGTGCTATGAACATCCTAATTGATGTTATCCTTGTTATTGGAGAGTATGTGTCAAAGTAGTCTCGACCGTCCTTTTGTCTGTACCCTTTGACTACTAGTCTAGCCTTATATTTGTCAATAGTCCCATCACATTGCATTTTCCTTTTAAAGATCCACTTTGATCCTAAAGGTTTATTTCCTGCAGGAAGATCAGTCAATTCCCAAATGTGATTTCTTAAAATTGATTTGATATCACTATTAACTGCTTCATTCCAATAAATTGACTTAGATGAAGTTATAACTGCTTTAAATGTTTGAGGCTCATTTTTCAGCTATAGTGATACAAAATCTGGTCCGAAATAAGAAGATTTTTCTTGGCGAGTACTACGCCTAGGTTCCTCACTAGTTAGAATATTTTCCATTGATTCTTCTCGTGGTCGTTTTAGGTCTTTCACATGTTGACACACTTTCTTTTTTTATAGAGATAAATGTTTTCAAAAAACTCTACATTATCTCATTTAATTATCGTATTAATATGGATCTAAAGATTATTAGATTTGTGAACTAAAAACTGACAGGCTTTATTGTTTACAGCATACCCCATAAAGACACAATCTAGTGTTTTGGGTCAAATTTTAACCCTCTTCGGTAATTGAACCTCTACCTTGGATAAACGCCCCACACATTGAAATATTTTAAGTTTGGTTTCCTTCATTTCCACAACTCATATGGAATTCATTGTGTTTTTCGATGGGGTACTCTATTGAGTATTTTATTACCTTTAAGGATGCCTTCCCCCTAAAGGTTTTGCGGTGAACCAGAATTCATCATTAAAGCATCCATCATTTACTTTAATGTTCTATTCTTACGTTCTGCCAAACCATTTGACTGTGGTGTATAATGTGCAGTAGTTTGATGAATAATACCAAATTCAAAGTATAAGTCTTCAAAAGGCTATTCATATTATCCACCCCTATCACTCCGAGTCATTTTTATCTTTAGATTCAATAGGTTCTCCACTTCATTTTTGTATTTCTTAAATGCATCAATTATTTCATTATTACTGTTAAGCAAATATACATAACAAAAATTGAGTACATTCATCAATAAAAGTTGTAAAACACTTTTTCCCACCACGAGATGGTGTTGACTTCATATCGCACATATCTACGTGAATTAAGTCTAAAGTTTTAGAATTTCTTTCAACAGACTTAGAAGGATGTTTAACAAACTTACTTTCTACACAAATTTTGCATTTTGATTTATCACATTTAAAATCCGGCAATACTTCTATATTAACCAATTTATGCAAGGCTTTGTAATTTACATGTCCAAACAGCATGCCATAAATCATTTAACTAGAATAACTGTACAGAAGTAGAATTTTTATTAGTATTGTCAACAACCATTAAATTCAGTTTGAAAAGACCCTCATTGAGGTAGCCCTTTCCTCTGAACATTTCATTCTTACTTGTTACAAGTTTATTACTAACTAGGACACAGTTAAACCCATTCTTAACGAGTAGTGCAGCATAAACTAAATTCTTTCTAATAGTAGGGACATGCAGAACATTGTTCAAAGTGAACACCTTGCCGAATGTCGTTTTCAATATTTCTTTCCCAGTTCCTACAATCCTTGTTATTTCTCTGTTTCCCATTAAAAAATCTTCATCGTACTCAGCAGGAGTGTACATTTCAAAGGATTCTTTAGAGCAAATATGTCTAGTGGCACCTGAGTCGAGAAACAACTCCTTGTTATTTCAAACTAAGTTACACTCCGAGGTCATTCCAAACAAGTCATCTGCATCTTCCATTTTCTCCATGATGTTTGCTTGACTTTTTCCTTTGCAATTAAACTCTCCTATTTTTCTTTCCACCACCGATAGGGACAAATGCGTTTCATTAAATCATAAGTGGACTTTTCAATGTCCAAATTTTTAAGTTCTCAAATTTTCAAATTCCTCTCTTTCCCTCTTTTTCTCATCATCTGGCTATAAGCCCAACAAAAACTACTTCTAAAATGTGTTTGGAGATATTATTGGGTTCGTTGTTTGTGCGATCTTTCTTGATTCTAGAGCCAAAACTCGACATTCGTAGAAATCAAATTTGTGTGGGACTCTACTAGATGAGTCAAATTTCAATTAGGCCTTCCGGAAAACTACTCCTAGCTTACACTATATTAAGGGTAATATATCCCTTTGAGATGGATCTTGAAAATTTCACAAATTCATGAAATACTCACAAAGATATCAAGATATGGGTGGACTCTTCTAGATAACCAAATACTTAAAAAAAAGATCCATAGAAACCTATTTACATTGGTATCAAATAAAATTCATTTAAGGTGGAAATTACCCGTTAGAAGAAACAAGAGAGGGATATAATTTTACCCAAACTATTATTTAATAAAATATTCTTGTTTCATCATATTTATTTTGCGGTCGGAATTTATTTTCCATAAATAAGATTATTGCAAACAATTTTTATCTCCTTTAACCTAAGAAATATTTAGAATTTCTTATGGGGTTTGATTAGTTGGATCGGAGTTGATTAATTGGTATAATTCGTTAGAAATTGAAGAAAAAAATGAATATTCGCTGATCAAATAATTCATTCTGTAGTATGATAGATCTTTTGTAGAAATAAATTAATCAGACGAGAAGAAAGATAGATCAAGTGCCTTTGGGGTCATCTCTTACCTTCTATGTAGTATTTATGTCCCCAAATCTTTGAGATGCACACACAAGAAGCGGCCTTATGTTTAAAAATGTATTAGTTATATTTTTTTAAGCTGGAATGAACAAAGATCGCATCAATAAAGGACCTAAAAACATCGCCAACAACATTTGGGAAAGAAGCTTCACTCTCCCATCCAAACGTAGACACAATATCCAATTTCTCAACATTCTCAACTTGTAACATATGTGCCTTTGCAGATCTGGCGAGGCATGAAGAATGTGCTCATCCAGGCTAGCCTTAACTGCAAATTGAGTATATCATTCATTATTTACAAAAGTAGACCACAAACAAGTAATTAGTCTTGTAATCAACCTCGAATATTTGTAATAGATATATGTTGTAACAACATCATCTAGCATTACATCTCCAAGAAATTTCAAGTGCTAATGGTATCGTGGAATCTCATATAGCATGTAAGATCCGCTATTTAGCGTTTTAAAAAGCAGCGAAGGGTCGTGAAACTTGTAGTGTGGAAGTGATTTCTATGTACCATACATTGACTAGCTTCTTAGCATTAACGATTAAGTTCCTTAAGATAGGTGCATCAGTAAAATCAATGTCAATCCCGATCCATTTCAAAAATCATAAAGCTGCTACGTTGCCCGTCCGAGCTGAGGTAGGCACTTGTTAGTGCCTCAACCAGATCAGCTACTCTCTTGTTTCTAATCTCCTATACTTTACCCTACAACACATTTCTACTAAAGACATCAAGAAATTTTATTCAAGTTGTAAACTTGTGGATTATCACTAGGAATTTACAACACTTTAAGATAGAATGGTTCATTAAGGATAAATCTCAGAACTTTATGAGCACATCCAAGCTCTAAAAATGCAACCTTGGAAATGATTTAATTTTTCTTAATGTTGAGAAGATCCTCATTATAATTTTCATAAGTCTTAAACGATTGTATACTAATAGCATATCTAAGAAAAAAGTCGCCAAACTTCTCAAGCGAATCCAAATGAAAATTCTGCAGACATTTCTTTCTTGTCATTACTTCAGAAATCTTAGCGGTTGGGATTCAAACTTTTACTTTGTGGTGATTCAAAAGAATTCTTTTAAAGTTCATTCGGCATGGATGCTTTCCCTATAAGGTCTACCTTTTCTAGCACAGTAGATAGTTATTGTTGACCTCAAGAATCTTATGAATTCTAGGTATACACATATGGTATTGAATACCTAAACTCCGCCGAACAGGTTCACTACTTTATGTATATACCTTAGAATTCATAAGATTCTAGAGGTCAAGAATATTTTACCAATAACTATCTGCCGTGCTATAACCTCTAGACTTTATTGGGGAAGAATTCATACTGAATAAAATTGAAAACAATGCTTTCGAATCATTGCAAAAAAAATATTTGTATCCCAACTGGTAAGATTTTGGAAGGAATGAGAACAAAGAAATGCCTCCATAAGTTCCATTCGGAATCACTTGGGAAACTTGGAGACTCTTTTCTCAAGTGTGATGTTAGTATACTCCTATTTAAGAATTATGAAAGTCAGCACGAGGGATTACTCATAATTAAGAATATAAAATCATTTCCAATGTTACTCTTTGCAACTTTTGATGTGCTCGTAAAATATGAAATTTATGGATAATGAACCATTTGATCCTCTAACGTGAATCATTCCTGATGATAATTCTCAAGTTCTTCGACTAAGAGTTCCCTTTGCCTTCAATAAAAAGGTGTGGTAGGCTAAGTCAAACGATTAGAAATATTAAGAAGTAGTTAATGTGGTTGAGTAAGTAATGGGTGCCTACCTCAACTCGTGTGGGGAAGTAGCGACTTTACCATTTATGAATTGGATTGGGTTGCACATTGATTTTGTTGATTCTGAGAAGCTAGTTAATGTCTTGTAATTTGAAACCTTGCTACCTAAAAGTTCCATGATCCTTCATGGCTTGTTGAAATCGTTACTCACGGATCATATTCCACAATGATATCAACGCTAGGAATTCTAGGAGATGCAATGCTAGATTATGTTTTTGCAACACATATCTATTTCAATTATTCAAACTAACTCCATGACTAAATAATGATTTGAGGTAAGCTTCTGTAAAAAAAAAAATATGCTCAATCTGCACTTAAGGCTGGCATGTACAAGCACCTTCTTCATGCGTTGCCAAATCTGCAAAGACAAATATGTTGTACTATTGAAGATTTTTGAGAAATTGGATCATGTGTCTACGTTCGGATGGGAATCTGGAACGTGCTTGGAGATGTTGTTGGGTCCTCTGTTGGTGATATCCCTTGAGACCTCTTCTGGAACCATTGATTACACCTCAAACAATAAACTCCAACCAATAAGAGAGTTAAGTGAGCTATGTGCCTAGAAAGGTAATTCAAAAAAGAAATCAGTTTCTTCATGAGACAGAGACTCGACAGTTGTAGACATCAAATATGTGTGGGACTCTACCGGATGAGTCCAATTTCATTTAGAATTCTTGAAGACTAGTCATAATTCTTGAATACTAATCCTAACTCACACTATATAAAGGGTACTATATCCTATATCCCTTATAGAGGGATGTCAAAAATTTCATAAATTGATGGAACATTTACAAAGAAATCAAGATGTGGGTGGACTCTTTGTGACCACAAATACTTTATGAAAATCCACAAATCCTCTTTAAATGAGATCAAATACAATCCATTTTAGGTGAAAATAATCCTACAGAAGAATCAAGAAATGCACAAATTGACTCAAATTGTTAATAAGTAACATATTCTTCTTTCTTCATATTTATTTCTTAGTTGTAGTTTATTTTCAATACATAAAATTTGTTTCTAATAAATTGTCTCCTAGAACCCTAACTAAAATTTATAATTTATTTGGGGTTTTATTAGTTTGATTCGAGTTGAAGAATTTGTCAGAATCCATTAGCCATTGTAGAAAGAACTGAAGTTCATTGATCAAATCCTTAACTAAATAGTCAAATAGATCGTTTCTTGTGTTGATTAACTCTGTATGCCAAGTGCACGGATTCAAGGAGAACCAATACTTTCATTTGATCTAGAACTGAACCGTACACTCCGCAGAATGAACGAGTCACAAAATGATGATAATATTGGTGATGAGATCAACCTTCAACTTCATCCACCGGTTGATTCTCATAACCAAGTAATCATGGAAAACCTTGATGTGGGCGCTCTGAGGAGACAAACTCCACAAACTCCTGCCCCACGCCCTCAAAATATCATAGGGGCAATGCTAACATCGCCGATTCGGATTGACCTCTTGTCCTACCTCTTTTACCAAAATTCATTCATTCGTGGTTAAAAGTAGCTTGATGAAAAAGCTCACTGCTAGAAGTTTGTTTTCGGGGCGTCCATGTGAGGATCGACATGCTAACATCGCGAAACTTAGGTCGGTATGCAAGAGTTGTGTAGGGAGGACGGACTTGGACATGAATATCACTAGATTAACGGTGTTCCCTCTCTTAAAGTTGGTAGAGGCCGCAATTTGTTTTACTGAGTTGCCTTACAATACGATATATACTTGGGGGCAGTTGAGGGATGTGTTCCTAGCAAGGTATTACCCGGTTTGTGAAAAACCTAACCACAAAGATAGTGTGAAAAATTTTATAGCATTGTCTGGGGAGTCGTTAAGTAGTTCTTGGGATAGGTTTTCCTCTTTTTTTAGAAATGTCCCAAACTACCACATTGATGATGAATCGTTGAAAGAGTACTTCTATAATGGGACAGATGATAACAATAAGGCGCTACTCAATACTATTGTGGGTGTTTTTATGGTGAGTGCACTTATGCAGTGATGACGCAAAAGTTGGTGAAAATTACCTAAAAAAACAAGGGTTGGAGCACTAGGAAGTCAGAAACTGGGAGAAACACCTTTAAAGTGCAAGCTACAAAAAACCCGGCTACAGATGACATTCGTGAAGAGATGGCTCAAATGAGAACTGAGCTTGGGTTAGCAATGAAACATGTCAGTGGTGGTACGGATAAAGTGAATGCGGTGAATTATTTGACTAAGCAACCACCGCTGGTAGATTATCTTACTATGAGGAAGACCCTTATCCAGTGAATGAGCAGACGGGGGTTTTCTGACAGAATGACCAAGGCTCCTTTCAGGAGGATTGGCGCAAAGGTTAAGGAAATGAAGGTAGGATCTATGGGAATTACAACCTAGATGGTCATTATGTTCGATATGGAAAGTACAACCGCGACAAAAACTTCAACTAGGGTAACTATGGTAACAGAAACGATAGCAGTGGGCTCTATGTTCCACCTCAAAATCGGGAAGTCGCTGCTAGGGATGCTGGAGGTAGTATGGCGCGAGTTGAGGATATGTTGAAGAATATTTTGAGGAGGTTTGATGCTAGTAATGAGCATGACAAGGAGTTGAGAGGCGACTTAGCGAATATTGGGCAAGAGGTGGATGCACATGCAATCTCAATCAAGAATCTTAAGTTGCAAATAACCCAATTGTGTTATACTATCAATTCCAGCCAACAGGGTACTCTTCCAAGGAATACTAACCAAAATTCAAAAATGATGGACATTGTATGGCAGTCACTACTCGAGGGGGTAAGCAAACCATTGACCCACCTATGCCGTCTGGCGTATAAGATGAGATGAGAGGAGATAATGTGGTAGAGGTAGTTAGTAGTGAGTTGGCAGACAAATTGGGGAAAGAAGCTAAGGTACCCAAAAGGTGAATCCCATTCCAAGACCACAACCACCATTCCCGCAAAGATTAGTTAAAAAGACTGAGGATGGTAAATATCGGCATTTTATAACTATATTGAAATAATTTTCCATCAATGTCCCTTTTGATAGAAGATCTTGAACAAATGCCTGGTTACGCCAAGTTTAAGAAATATATCATTACTAAGAAGAGATCAGTCAGTTTTTAGTATGATGATTGGATGCAACATTGTAGTGCTATTGCTACAAAGTCTCTTGTGCAAAAGATAGAAGATATGGGTGATTTCACTATTCCATGTACAATCTGGTGGTTACACTTATCTAAAGAGTTATGTGATATTGGGGAAAGCATAAATATCATGACTCTCTCTATTTACAAGAAGTTGGGTTTGGGTGACCCAAAGCCCATTGTGATGCGTCTACTGATGGCTGATCGAACGGTGAAAAGTCCTATTAGGATAGTCCATGATGTGCTAGTTAAAATGGAGTCATCTATTTTTCCGGTTGATTTTGTGATTCTTGATTGTGAGGTAGACTTTGAGGTATCTATTATTCTTGGGAGGCTGTTCCTTGCTACCGGTAGTACCTTGGTTTATATGGAGAAAGGGAAGATGAAGTTTTGGTTGAACAATGAAGAAGAAACTTTCAACATTTTAGGTCAATGAAGCGGAGTGGTGAGCTCAAATCAATATCTGCGATATCCTAAAAGGTTAAGAGTTTGTTCGAGGTACATATACAAAAACATCTTGGTGTTGAGTCACAAGCGGAAGTGATCATGAGATTTGAGAGTGATTGTATCGACAAGTATGGGTCATTGGTTGCGACATTTTGATAGAGGTGATATTCAGTTCAAACCAAAGAAAATGGATTTAGATATGAAAATTGCGAGTCTCCACCCGTGAAACCATCTAATAAAGAGACCCCAAAATTGGAGCTTAAGGCTCTACCACCTCTTCTGAGGTATGTTTTCTTGGGAAAAGGTGACACTTTGCAGGTAATCGTTGCATCAGATTTGAATTTGAGTAAGTGGAGTGTCTTGTAGAGGTGTTGAAGAGGTTCAAACAAGACATTGGTTGGACTATTGCGGACATTATTGGGATTCCACCAAGTATTTGTTCACACAAAATCTAACTCATGTCCAATCATAAGTCAAGTATAGAGCATCAATGACGGTTAAATAAACCTATGCAAGAGGTTGTGAAAATGGAGATTTTTAAGTGGTTGGATGACAGAGTCATATATCCGATCAATGATAGTATTTGGGTATGCTCTGTTCAATGTGTGCCTAACAAATGGGGAATGACTATGGTCCCTAATGAGAAAAATGAGCTTGTTCCAATGAGCGGTGACCAGATGGAGAGTATGTATTGATTGCCATAAATTTAATGCATGGACTGAGAAGGACAATTTTCCCATGACCTTCATAGATCAGATGTTGGACAAACTTGTAGGAAAGGGCTGGTATTGTTTTCTTGATGGTTATTCGGGTTACAACCAAATCTCTATTGCATCGGAAGATCAAGAGACACCTTTACTTGTCTTTATGGAACTTTTGCGTTCAAGAGGATGCCACTCGGGTTGTGTAATGCACTGTATACTTTAAAGAGATGTATGATGTCTATATTCTCTGATATGGTGGAGTACACCATTGAGGTGTTTATGAATGATTGTTCTGTTGTTGCTGACTCGTTTGATATTTGTTTGAGTCACTTGGCTGAAGTTCTCAAGAGGTGTGAAGATTGCAACCTTGTGCTATATTTGGAAAAATGTCACCTCATGGTGATGGAGGGTATTGTATTGGGCCATCGAATCTCAGAGAAGGGTATTGAGGTTGATTGATACAAAGTTGAGGTGATAGAGAGACTTCCTCCACCCATCTCTGTAAAAGGTGAGAGTAGTTTTCTTGGGCATTCGGGCTTCTACCGGAGGTTCATCAAGGATTTTTCAAACATAGCACATCCTCAGTGCAAGTAACTTGAAAAAGAGTGTAAATTTATGTTTGATAAATCTTGTCTGAAGACATTTTGAGAATTGAAGGAGATGTTGGTGTCTGTGCTCATTATTATTTCCCTGGATTGGAGAGAACCATTTGAGGTGATATGTGAACCTAGTGGGGTTGATCTTTGTGTAGTTTCGGGACAAAGAAGGGATAAAATCCTTCACCCCATTTATTATGCCAGTAAGGCCCTTAATGAAGCTCAAAAAAATTATATTATGACTGAACAAGTTCTCCTTGCAGTGGTTTTTACATTCGAGAAATTTCGCTCCTATTTTCTTGGGACGAGAGTCATAGTGAATCCGGATCATTTTGCTTTGAGATATTTGATAGCAAAGAAGGATGCGAAGCCAAGATTTATTAGGTTGGTATTACGGTTGCAAAAATTTGACTTTGAAGAGAAGGATAGAAAAGGGGACCGAAAATCAAGTTAATGATCACTTGTCACGATTAGGGATGAAGCTATGAGAGAGTTGGTGAAAAGGCTAAAATTGATGATACTTTTCCTGATGAGCATGTTTTGGCCGCTTGTTATGACTTGATTCCCTCGTTCGCTACTTTTGAAAATTATTTAGCTAGTGATATAGTACCATCGAACATGTCTATTTATCAAAGGAAAAATTTCATGCATGATGTGAAAAAGTTCTTTTGGGATGAGCCAAACATATATCGGAGTTGAGCTGATGGTCTTATTCCTCGTTGTGCGCCAGAAGTTGAGATGTTAAGTGTTTCGGAAGCATGCCACTCCTCGCATCTAGGTGGGAATCATAGTGGTATCAGTACTGCCCATAAAATCTCTCAATGTGGTAACTATTGGCCAACCATCCACAACGATGATCATGAGTCCTCCAGGGCATGAAATAGTTTCCAAAGAGATGGAGGTATTTCTAAAAGGCAACAGCTCCCTTTAAATCCCATTCTTGTAATTGAGTTGTTTGATGTGTGGGACATTGACTTTATGTCCCCTTTTGTGAGTTCTAATGGGAGGAAGTACATTTTGTAGTGGTTGATTATTTGTTAAAATAGGTGGAAACCATAGCACTTGCAAACAATGAAGGGAAGAGTCACACCGCGTTCCTGAAAAATAACATATTTTCCAGATTTGGCAACCCTAGAGCCATTATTAGTGATGGGGAATCCAACTTTTGCAAGAAGTTATTCAAAGGGTTTTTGGATAAATATGGGTTCTCCATAATGTAGAAACTCCTTAACATCCTCAGAATAGAGGGAAAGTTGAGGGGTCAAACAGAGAAATCAAACAAATTCTTGCAAAAATGGTGAATGCTAGTTGAACGGATTGGTCAAGGAGGCTTGGTGATCCTCTTTAGGATACCAGACAGCATACAAGACTCCCATAGCTATTTCTCCTTACCAACTTGTCACTTACTAGTTGAGTTAGAGCACAGGGTCATGTGGGCGATGAAAAAGCTGAAGAGGATTAAAATGGAGCTGCGTAAAAGAGATTAAATTGGTTGAATGAGCTCGATGCGTTTCCCTTGAAGGCGCATGAAAGTTCAGCCCTCTCCAAAGAAAAGATGAAGAAGTACCATGACCCAAAGATTGAAAAGCGCGAATTTGTGGTTAGGGATTTAGTGATTTTGTTCAACTCTAGGTGTGCTTGTTTCCGGGAAAACACAAGTCTAGATAGACTAGTATTTTCTTTATCACTCAAGTGTTCACACATGGTGCGGTTGATTTGGAGAACTAGGAGGGTGCACAGTTTAAGGTAAATGGGTAAATAATAAAAATCTACCTTGGGCATGTTGAGAATACGAATGAAGTGGTTGAGTCTGAATAATCAAGATTCTTGTGTCATGCCGCGATGCTAAATCAAGCGCTGATTGGAGGCAACCCAATTTGTATCCTCTAGCCAACACTAGGTTTTTCTTGTCTTAGTAGGAATAGTTGCATTATTTGGATTTTTACTAATTATCCTGTGTAAATTTTCTTTTATTTCTTTTATGTCTGTTGGCAGGAGAGTAGTTAAGGGTCCGTGTCTAAAAAGTGTCCAGAAAACAGAAAAAGAATGGCTTATTGGGTGCTAAATGTGTAGGGACCAAATCATAAGAAATCTACCGAAATTAGTCTTGTGCACTAATCAACAGACCAATTGAAAGTTCGTCGTCCCATCGATGGACCGTCTATTGGGTCTGTGGATCCTAGGTTTGTTTTTCAATATTGTCTAAGTGAGGGCACAATCGACAAAATAGTCCACAGAATCGTAAGTTCCCAGATCCAAGGACCCGACCCATCCCGGCCGGCAATAAATTAATTTAATCTTTTTTGTTACCTCCCCACCTTTCCAAATTCTCCCTCCAACCGTTTCCCGACTGAGATTCCCTTACTCACCCACTCACTCACACACTAATTCAACCTTAATCCTCTCTGATTCCATATTCTCTCATCATCTTCACATCCCGAAAACCCTCATTCCCCACATTTCCATCCTTTTCTTCATATTTCTGGTCGGTGTTCTAAGGCGACCTTAGTGTTGATCATTGCAAAGTTCACCCTCAAAATCAGTTCTATACAGAATATTGGTATGTCCTTCTCATTTGCTCCCTAATGTCATGACATTTGTTTGGAAAATAATGTGCTAGCATGTGGGTCTTGACATAGGGACAACCTTGCGTTATTTAACTGTAATTTGAGAGTTTCTTAGCCCTAAGAATTATGGAAAATGTATAAAGTGGGGGTGAAATGAATTCAAAATGGGTTAGTTTTGTAGTTTTCCGACTTAGGGCTTTTTAGTATCTTAGAACCTACGATTGTAATTCGAATAATCGAAGCACTAAGAATGACGAAACAGTCTGTTGATTTCTATAGAACATGTTTTTACTTGTTTTGTTTGAATTTGTGTATGTATGGGTTGCAAAGGATGTAGAAACCAATTTGACTCTGACCAAACAGTATGAGACACCGTCTACGGACCGTCGACGGAGACCGTCAGTAGGCCCTCCTCGACCTAGTTTAACTTTAGAATGACAAAAGTGGACTACCGATCATCGATTAATCGACAGAGCTTCCTGCACGTCCATCATTTCTAACAGAACTTTTGCCTCCAGAGCATTCTAAAAATAGTCTAAGTGTCCAACAAAGGAAGTAGACTACGGTCCGTCGGTTTATCGACGGGCATCATGCACGCCCACCGTTTCTAACGTTTGATAAGGAGGAATTTAAATGGGGTTGGTATCTGGTAATAATCAATACAAAAGTCAATTTCCTGTTCAGGAGGGACTCATGGTAAATCAGTAGGAAAAAACTTAAGAAATTCCCTAACTACGGGGACTTACTCAATGGGATGATTTTTAGAATCGAAATCTTTGACGCTTACAATATGATATAATCACCCTTTTGAGATCATTTACAAGCCTTAAGACAAGAGAGTATACGACCTCTAGGAATAGATTTTCCCCCCTTCCCCTCTAAAATATGGTTATTTGGAAAATTGAACTTGACAATTGGTGTTCTAAAAACAATGGAATCAAAATAATTCTGCAACAAATCCATCCCAAACATTAAAACAAAATTGACCTTATGAAGTTCTACTAATTCAACATAAATAACTCTATTGGGCAATATTATAGGACAATTTCTATATACTCTCTTTGCAACAAGCGACTCACCTACCAGGGTAGTTACAATGAAAGGTTCATTTAAGATATCGCGTAAAATGTCAAACATTTTATCTATCAAGGGAGTAACAAAAGGTAATGTAGCACCCAAATCAATTAAAGCATAGACATCAACAGAGAAGACTTGTAATATACCGGTCACCACATCTGGAGAATCCTCTTGATCACTCCTTGAGCAAAGTTCATAAAATTGATTCTTCTTTGGAGTATCAACATTAGAACAACTAGCTTGAGATTTTCCACTTTCTTTGTCTTGTTCCTTCAAATTTTTGCAGTCCTTGACCTTGTGGCCATTCTTGCCACACCCAAAGAAATTGTTCGTCCCGACTAAATAATTACTATAGTGCTTTTTGCCACACTTTCCACAAGTTGGTTTCTTGCTTGGCGAGTTAGTCGATCTTCCCTTTTAAGACTTAGGGATAGACATCCTACATCACGGGCCTTGGGAAATTTTGTAGGAACCTGACTAGATAGCGTCTTCTTGAACCTAGGCTTCTCTTTAATATCAAGCCCACCGTTATAAGAATCACCTTCATAAGACTTGGCCTTATTGTGTCCCTACACTTTCTCCTTAACCTAGTTCCTTACACTTGTTGACCATAAACCATGAGACAAGAGATATTCATATTATTGTATAGCATAGCCGAATGAAGTTTTTCAACCAAGTCATCGAACACCCCCGTAAGAAAATGAATCATATTATCCTTTGGGTTTGACAATAAGGATGGATCATAATTAGACAACTTAGTAAACTTCAAATAGTAGTCAAGTGCACTCATACATCCTTGACGAAGGCTAATGAATTCTTCCACTAGCTTCGATCATATCTCTAGGAAAGAACCTATGAAGAAAAGCCTTCTTTAAGGTCTTCCAAGTCACCGTGCCACATCTTAGTTCACTATTATCTCCCCATTTCACATACCAAGTTTGGGACACATCCTTGAGTTAATAGGCCGCAACTCGGCCTTCTCAATTGCAGTCACACCCATGGCATAGAGAATCTTATAGACCTCATCGAGGAAATCTTGAGGGTGCTCATCCCACTTTGACCAAAAGAACATTGGTGGATTCATCCTAGTAAAGTCTCTCAAACGAAAGGCCATATTGTTAGCATGTTGAGTAACTCTAGGTTAAACCTCCCTATTCATTTGGGATATAATATCTTGAACTTGAGAACTGACGGCATTAGCTTGAGAGGTCATGCATTGAGTTAATGTGATAAAAGTTTCCCTTATATCTCCATCGATCATCGATAGAGAAAAACCGGAACTTGAACACCCAGAACAACTTGTTCAAGTAGAGGCACTTGGTTTTCTTGATCTCCCACATTAGCCATTTATTCCGTGGACCTTCTAGAAGATACTCTACGAGTATTCATACTTATAAAAACGATAAAAGGGTTAGGTAAAATCACATAATAATACTCTAGAGGCAAGACATATGAATACAATAAGATTAGAGTTTCTAATCATCACATAGTCTATCATTCATATGTGTGGAGTGCTTCACAATTATGAATAAAAATCTAGCTAGACGTGGTTTAATGCGACATTATTTCTAGGAATATTCAAACTCATTCTCTAAAACCAAGTTTGTCACATCCACGGAGAACTTCGTAGAAGTAACTGGTGTCATCATCTTTTACGAGGACTAAGACTAACCTTTCAGCATTCGTCATCACATTTCATAGGTTAAAAATGCAAAAACTTAAAAAAATCCATGTACACTACTTCATGAAGTTTACTTAGACCTCTCTTAAACATAATATATTAGTAGCGAGTATACATACACCATTCGTATAGGAAGAATACATAGTATTCAACTTTTATGGCACATATATATAACATATATGACATACTCTTAAAATAATAGCTCATATTAAACCATCTAATCAAGGGTAAAACAATCAGGCATATCCCACACATCAATAAAAATAAAGCGGCATATAGGCTATACAATCATAGTACTCACATGAAAGAGAATTAATGAAGTGTCTTTAAGACTAAGAAACATCCAATGGTACAAAGTGGCATTGTTGTCCATGTGGTGAGGACCTACCAAACTTGGAGAATCAGGATCCAATTCTTCTTCATATGTCGTCACGGGCCCTTCAATAATCGGAACCCAAAATGTTGGACAAAATGGCAGAAACGGGGTTAGCACATCACTAGTAATAAGTATAGGACCATATGTACATTCCATATAGAAATCATGTTAAAAAGGGACATTTCATTAAATTATGTTAATTTTATTTGAAAAGTCTTATACACAATCAAGAAGCGATACAAGTCAATATCACCTCTTTATTAATTCAAGACCATGTTCATCAAAAGACCGACAATACTAAGTCTAGTCAAGTCAACATACATTTCAACATAATTAAGCACATAATCAAGATAACTCTATCATCAAGTCATAATATCAACAAGCATGAATAAGAGTTTATAACATCATAACAAAAGCAATAACATAACTCATACACCCCTATTAATGTCATGACCGAAATTTAGACCCTAGACAAGACTGGCGTTGTTCACCTCTCAGAGGTTGCAAACAAGCCTACATAAGTTATTCTTACTTCATCCAGGTTGATTTTAGTGGAAAACTTGAACTTTTTCTTTTCTTATTTCATGCTAAACATTTTATACTTAACATCATAGGCGTTCACAAATAAACCATCTAATATAGAGATTATCAAATGAAAGAAATAGTTCATAATTGCATTAAACGTAATCTTGCCAAAACGACACATATACAAAGTCTGAAATAAAAGTTGAAAGGAACATTAGTGGAACATGCTCCACTAGCTAAAGCCTACGTCTAAGCTAGATAATAAAGGTATACATCCTCAAACTCACGAAGGCCTACCATGTCGGGATAAAAGCTCCACGTCCGGATAGCTGCAACATTACCTGTAAGCTCTAGCGTCCACCTGTGCCTGCACCTACAAATATAGAGTTGTATCGGATTAGTATAAACTTGTACTAAGTATGGGCATATGCAAGCACATACCAAGGACATGCATGAGTATGAATAGATGTTTCCTAACAACATGATTTATGGAAAGTCAAGTAAGTAGACTTGCCAAATTTGGATTTGGAAAGTTAGTGGACCTGCCAAATATTGATTTGGAAAGTTAGTGGACTTGCCAATTTTGATTAGGAAAGTCATGCCATGAGCGTAAAATGCATCATCATGCGTATCATATTGCACACATCGCATAACATCTTACACATAGAACATAACATATTGCATATAGCATCTATAATCTTTCATATAATTCATTCATATGCCATTAGACCTTGTTATTATTGATTAAACATTAAGACTTCTCAAAAATGTGGGAAAAATATATGGGACCTCAACCAGGGAGCCTTCTTTAGGAAACACTGAGTATGCTTCATTCATTTGTATGTAATTCATTTCATTCATACATTAACTAGTGTAAATACAAGCTATGCCTAGAATGTAGTTTAAGACTTTCATCGAGTTCGCTGTGCAATGATCAAGAATGACCTAGTGTCATTACTTAAGTCTAACTCACCTCTTGATTATCCTATCCTAACACATTTGGTATCTTTCATTTCATTATGTGCATGATTTGAGGCTGGCCTCATTAATTCATTGGAAACATTAACTTTAACCGACATAAATCATGTGAGCATCATAAAATCCAGTGTCTCCCCCACACTAAAAAGAAGTGGAATCACCGGACAAAGTCACCCAAAACATGCTAGCATACATGGGAATTGAACCCCGCCAGATCCCTATATTGGAAGTATAGGTTCGATGTCTAGGAGATATAACGGGACCCATACCATGCATATGGAAGACACTCTCATCTCATGAGAGTTACGTGAACCTTAGCCCTTCTTGAAAGAAGGAATCACCGCTCATAGCTAGCCTTTCGGTGCACAGTATAAAGTTCCAAAACATTCAACTCATACATCATGGAAGCTGACTTCTAGTATGAGGACATCATATCTCAATACATGATTTCTCATCTCATCATTAGTATTAAGTGTACATTATTCTCAATACTTTCATTAGAGGGATCATAGAGAATGGTCTCTTAATTAACTTTACACTCTCATAGATGAGCACGTTTTGGTAACATTTACTTAGGCTTATTTGAGATTGCTCTCATCTTTCACATTAGACTCTTATTTTTCACCCCATTCATTAATATTAGCACAATTTCTATTCTTAATAACTCACCCCTTTTTACGTGAATGTTCATTTCATTATATGCCAATGCACTTGGCAATTTGTGTGTTTAACATTCTTAGTTAATCTTTGTAGGGTTTAATCATTTCATTAAATAATATTTATTTCGTCGTATGCTAATGCACTTGGAAATTTAGTGTGTTTTACATTCGTACTTAACCCTTCTAGAGTTACATCATTTCATTACGTACATCTTAGATTCACTTATTTATAAATGTATGCTAGACTTATGGGTCTGTACATACAAACAATGAGGCTTCATTCATAGTTTGTTTAAGTTATTCATATCTTCCTAAGATAATATGGTACAAGACTTATGCATCATGTATGTGTACCAAGATCTCGATCTCGATCTAACTAGTCAGCATTATTATTGAACATTAAATTCACGTATGACTTATGTATCAATACGGAATTCGGGCAAGGGAACCTGATTTCAAATCCTTTGGACAAAATAAAATTTTTTTTTAATTTATTTTATTTTGGTCCACACGGATTGGGGACCCGAGATGGAGCCCCAAAGCCTTCATTTCCTTTAAATTTCTTTTCTTTAACATCTCTTTTTCTTGGAAGAGGGATGGTGGGATTGAACCCCCACAACACCTTTTATATTAATATCTTTTTACTTGAATTTTTCAGAGTTGACCATGAGTGTGTGGGATCGAATCCCCACAACCTCACTTTATTTTACTCTTTAATACCCTAAATCAGCCTAGAGGTCGTGGGTTCAATTCACACACGCCTCAACATTTATTTTCTTCTAATCTACTTACGTCCGACTGAGAGGTTGTGGGTTCGAATCCCACTCCTCTCATTTTTTATTCTGATAACTACATTTTCCAAACAAGACCACGGTTTGAATCCCCCTCACCACCTTATTTTAACTTTCATGATTTTAAACATAGTGGGGTCACAAGTTCGATCTTCAGTAGCCTCAAATATTTTAATTTATTATTACATAGCATGATAATCCCCTTAGCTTGGCAGAAACTCATCAACAAGATTCTGGAAATTTTTATAGTGTAGTGCCTATCCTCTTTTACAATACATGTTTAGACGTTTGAAGTAGTTTTTAGTGAGTTCATTAGGTGCATTTTCAAGGATTCATTTGATTATTAGTTTGCAATAACATCAGCATTTTTTAATCACTTATGAACATCAGGATTTAAGAAAGTTTGTGCACAAGAAATACAACAAAAAATATTACATTTTTTTAGCCTTTAACCCGAGAGTCATTGGTCACGGCCAATATTTCACACACATGCACATATTTTTAGGAAAACATAGATTGTCATTCATACAATTACAAAACACATTCATGAACATATTAATCACGAAAACACATTAACTTCTTAGTATCTACCTTTAAGCATACCCAACCTATGAATAAACGGGAGCTAGTAACAGGGACATAAAACGTGGAATAATCCTAGTTTTCGGATTAGAATATACTGAACCTTAAGGGGTTTCTTGTGAAAGGGACTAACAGAGAAGAGAAGTCATACCTTTTATGACGTTCAAATCTTGAAGTTACTGCGAAAACCTGCTCCAACACTCACGTCAAAAACAAAGTTTCAACACCAAACTGTCGACGAAAAACCCTCCCTTTGCCTAACATATTTTGTTTAGCGTTTGACTTTAGTTTTCATTGCGAGTTCTTAAAGTGTGAAGAACATTGGTAAATTTTATGTTGTTGTACGTTATTTTGGCAGAGAGAACGTGAAAGAGAATGATAGATACGTGAGAGAGACATGAGCGTGAGGGATGAGAGTTTTCTTATTCTTCGTAGTATAGTTTAGGACAGAGTGAAATAAGGTTTTATTTAATGGTAAAATTCTGACTTCATTTTGCTTTAAATCAGCCAAAAAATAATAAATATTAATTAATCAAATTTCTTTACCAACTTAAATAAAAAACAATTTAAATCATCTGTTACACCTAGGTTCGAAACCGGGTGGAGCAAGACTTCACTCTAAGAGCCAAAATGTCCCTCCACATTATTAATTAAATAATGAATTATATATTTACGGTAATTACAATATTATCCTTACACTGTAAAAAGATTATTTTACCCCTAGACCCTTCAAACCTAAGACTTTCCCTTTTTATGTCTGGTATAGACTCCTCCGAGTAAATCTTCGTATTCGAGAGCACTACAGAGCTGGACCCAACCTTTTCTAGCTCAAATAAAAAACCAAGTAGTTTGATTGTATATAGCAAGGTTTCAGAAGTATAGATCTACACGCATCAATCTCTTTGAACCCGGTCTAATCATAGGCATTCTAGATACATTAAGCATTATTTAGCATAGCAATTTTTAGGGTTGTATTATTATCCCCCCTTAGAAACATTCGTCCCCGCATAGCAACAAATTCTCTAGCATAGTGCTAGTCAAAACATAACATAGATACTATTTACAACCAAGCAATGGCAACGAAGAATGGAGAGATAAGGAAACTTAGACTTAAGAATAGGAAGTCTAACCTCAAGGGCTGAAAAGTTGAGGGTAGCGGGATCTCATATCGGCCTCGACCTCCCACGTAGCACCCTCAACTAGTTGATTCCTGAACAATAACTTCACTATGGAAATCTCATTTTTCCTCAGCCGCTTGACCTGTTCGTCTAAAATCTCAACAGGTACATCCTCATAGGACAAATCTTCATCAACCCCCAAACCTTCAACAGGTAGACTGGACGTTGGATCACCTAGGGACTTCTTCAACATAAAGACATTAAAGACATGATGAACAGAAGCTAGCTCCACAAGAAATGCCAACTCATAGGCCACCTCACCCACACGCTGTAGGATCTCATATGGCCCAACATACCTCGGTCTAAACTTCCCCTTCCTGCCAAAGCTCATCACCCTCTACATAGGTGATATTTTCAAATACACCTGGTCACCAACATCAAGATCTAAGGGTCGTTTTCTATTGTCTGCATAAGAATTTTACTGACTGAATGCAATAGCAAACCTATTCCTAATCAACTTGAACTTCTATAAAGCCTCATGAATGATCTCTTGACCCAAAATGGATGACTCTCCAACCTTGAACCACCGAACTAGAGACCTACACCTCCTACTATACAATGCCTGAAACGGTGCCATCCCAATACTGGAGTGATAGTTATTATTATACGAGAAATCTATCAAAGGCATATGGTCGTCCCTAATACCCTGAAGTCAATCACACATGCTCTCAACATATACTCTAATGTCTGAATGGTGCGCCCAGCCTGCCCATCAGTCTGAGAAAGAAAGGCAGTACTAAGCTTCATCTGTGTGCCTAAGCTTTTCTGGAAGGATCTCTAGAAATGTGAAGTGAACTGAGCTTCTCTATCTAAAATGATAAGTAGACTTCACAGGAATAAAGTGGGAAGACTTAGCCATCGTGACCACGATAACCCATATGGTGTCATGCTGTCTCCTAGTCTTCGAAAGACCAACCACGAAGCACATATTAATGGCCTCCCATTTCCATGTCGGAACCTCAATAATCTGAGTAAGACCACCAGGATTAAGATTTTCTGCCTTAACCAGCTGACAATTAGAACATTTGGACACATATTGTGAAATGTCCTTCTTTATTCCATCCCACCAATAGATCTGCTTAAGATCCGGATATATCTTGGTGTAACCTTGATGTATGGAATGTCTGGAACCATGAGCCTCTACAATGATCCTGGTCCGCAAAACATCCGCATCTTGTACATAAAGCTTGTCCAGGTACCTAAGTATGACACCATCTCCAAAAGCAAAAGACTCATTCATCTTAACCAACACTGAGTCTTCAGCCTTATAATCACAGGATCAAGATGCTGACCCTCCTTGAATTCATCTACTAAGGATGATTCAGAACTAGGATGAACTGAAACACCCCCACTAGTAGAGTTAACTAACCGCACACCCACTTTAGCCAGTCTATGTATATCTTTCACTAACTCCTTCTTCTCATCCTCAACGTGGGATGTACTTCTAATACTCATCCTACTCAAAGCGTCAGCTACAACATTAGCCTTACCTGGATTGTAGTTGACATACATGTCATAGTCCTTCAACAATTCCAACCACCTCCGCTGACGTAGATTCAACTCGCTATGTGTGAAGACGTACTAGGGACTTTTGTCGTCTATGAACACATCCCCATGAACTCCATTCAAGTAGTGCCTCCGTAATTTTAGTGCAAACACTATAGCTGCCAACTCCTGGTCATGAGTGGGATAATTTTTTGTATGAACCTGGAGTTGTTTGGACGCATAATTTATCACCTTACCTCCATACATAAGAACACAACCCAAGCCAACCTTAGATGCATCACAATAAACAGTGTACTTCTCACCACACTTAGGCAAGGTAAGCACCTGGTCTGAAGTGAGTCACTCCTTAAGCTCCTGGAAACTCTTCTCACAAGCCTCCGCCCATTCAAACTTGACTTTCTTCTTCGTCAAAGAGGCAATGGAAGAAAAATCCTCTATAAACATGCGGTAACAACTAGCCGATCCCAAGAATCTATGGATATCTATTGGAGTAAGAGGTTTTGGCAAGTTCTTAACAACCTCAGTCTTCTTGGGATCTACCTCCACACCTTTGTTGTACACAAAAAGACCTAAGGAGCTCATTGATCTAAGCAAGAATTCACACTTGCTGAATTTTGCATACAACTGATTTTGTCTTTGTACCTGCAAGGTCAGCCTCAAATGTTGTTCATGATCTTCCTTGGTCATAGAGTAGATGAGAATTTCATCAATGAATACTATGACGAAAGACTCAAGGTATTCACGGAAGACTCTATTCATGAGATCCATTAAAATAGCAAGTAAATTAGTGAGACCAAATGACATAACTAGAAACTTGTAATGACCATAACGGGTACGAAAGGTTGTCTTTGGAACATCTTCATCCCTAACCTTAAGTTTATTGTACCCTGATCGAAGATCAAACATCAAGAAGAAACTAGACTTTTGGAGTTGGTCGAATAAGTAATCAATTCAGGGAAGTTGATACTTATTATTGATAGTGACTTTGTTGAGCTGCCGATAATCGATACACTTTCTAAGGGTTCCATCTAAAATTTTAACAAAATACACTGAAGCACCCCAAAGGAGATATGTTTTGCTGAATGAAACCCTTATCAGTGAGATTTTCTAACTGCAGCTTGAAAAGCTTGAGTTATGTTGGAGCCATTCTGCAAGGAGTAATTGAAATTGGTTTAGTATCAGGTTCTAAGTCGATAACAAAGCCAATCTCTCGAGGGAAGGACCTCCAGGCAAATCATCAGGAAATACATCTTGGAACTCATTCACTACAGGCACTAAGTCTATGGAAGGAATGTCATTATCTAAATCATTAACACTCACAAGATGACACAATAATCCCTAGGACATCATTTTATTGGCTTTATGGTTCAAAATCTAATATTAGGATTACTCGAGTTGTACCCCTCCCAGACTATCTCTTCTTTATTAGGGAATCAAAATCTCACAACCCTACTACGACAATCCATGCAAGCATAACAACAATGAATCCAGTCCATGACAATAATAACATCATAATCATGCATTGGTAACTCAACCAAGTATGTACACATAGTCTTACCAGATAAAACTATTGGGCAATTTTTGTATACTCTATCAGTTCATACATTTTATCCTAAAGGTGTACTAACCACTATAGGATCATGCAGAAGATCAGACAATATACCAAAAGTGAGAGAGAAAGTAAATTAGTTATAAAGGAAAGCTTAGACCCTTGATCAAGTAAAGCATAAACATAAGTTGAAAATACTTGCATCATACCTATGACCATATCAATAAACTTCTCCTGCTGCTCCCTGCCCTTCAGGGCGTAGAACCTATTCAACTTAGGAGGCTCGGCTGCTGCTGCATACTGTGGATTACGCCTAGGCTGCGCATTACCTCCATCCTGACCTCTTTTCTGTGGGCAGTCTTTAACCATGTGCCCCTCTTACCGCAACTGATGCATGCATTAGTGCCATGTCTGCACTCTCCACTTTGATCACGATGACAGTTAAAACAATCCTTTGTGGGACGATGCATCTCACCTCCATTGCCCTTCTTGCGCTCGGGTCTTGCTCCTCTAGATGTTGTACTCCTCTGAAAGTTAGAGTTCCCTATACTCAGTTTATCCATTTTAAATTTGCGCTGCTCACGGACGCCAAAGTTTTTCTTGTTGCCCTCATTGCTACAACTTCTCTCATCATAATGGTTTAGGACTCCTGGCATCATGGACGCCCTTCTTCTTGCGGCTGTCCTCTACTTACTGGACATGCACCATCAACCTAGAGAGGTCCATGTTATCGTGGAGCATCGCAAACTGACACTCCTCCTCCAAATCTCCATTGATTCCTGTGAGGAACCTGCTAATCTCATCCCTGCTGTTAGATACAAGAGAAGTAGCATACTTGGAAAATTTAACAAACTTCTGGGAATACTCCCTAACTATCATGAATCCCTACTTAAGGTTGATAAACTCCTCAACCTTGTCCTCCCTAATCTCTCTAGGAAACACTCTTTCAAGAATGGTTGTCTTAAAAATCTCCCAAGTGACCGGAACTCCGCCCAAAACCTGTCTATCTTGCCACATCTTGCACCAAGTTCGTGTAACATCCTTGAGTTTATAGGAAGCCAACTCTGTTTTCATAGTATCTGTGGCCCCCATAGCCACAAAAATATTATGTACTTCATTCACAAACTCCTGAGGATCCTCCAAAATCTTAGACCTAGTGAAAATAAGAGGATTCATCCTCGTAAAGTCTCTCAGCATGTCAGCCATACTGCGAACCGGTGGTTTCTCCCTCTGAACATTCTGCTGGTTGACCTACTCAGTCATGGCCTGGGACTGCATAATGATTTCTTGTGCCATAGGCGCCAGAGATGCCTGCAACCCAGCATTAGTCAACTCATCAGGGTTAACCGGCATAGCCACTCCTTCAATTCGAGCCTGGGGTGGAACCTGATTGTCCCCAACATTTTCTCTTCCTCTACTCTGCCAATGGTTCTCCTAGTATTCATTCTCTAAAAACAACAAGGATTGATTTTATACACTCTTATAACATCAAGAAATCAGATATCAAGTGAAGGCACTGTAAAATCAGAAACAAGAAAACTTTCCTACGCATCGTGCATTCTCTAATTCAGAATAGTGTGCATTTCACTACCATGACTTAGAAAATACAGAATATGGTTGATGTGAACTTATTATCTTCGGAATTTAACTTAGGGATATGATACAAACTTTATCACAACCGGAATCTAAAACCTAGATGAGACCGGCGTCGTTGACCTATTAGAGGTCGCAGACGCTACATAAGTCATTCTTACATCATCTAGGTTATTTTTAGCGGCAAATTTGAAATTTTTGCTTTCTTATTTCATGCTAAAAAATTTAAACTTATCATCATACGCATTCACAAATCCATAATTTAATATAGAGATAATCAAATAAAAGGAACAATTCATAATTGCGTTTAACGTATTCTTGCCAAACCGGCACCATTATAAAGTCTGAAATAAAAGTGGAAAGAAACACTAGTGGAACAGGCTCCACTAGCTAAATTCTACATCTAACATCTTTAATAATTGTAAACATCCTCCAATGCATGAGGGACTACCATGTCCGGATGAAAGCACCACGTCCAGATAGCTGCAACGTCAACTTGTAAGCTCTAGAGTCCACCTGTGCATGCACCAAAAAATATAGAGTTGTATGGGATTAGTACACACTTGTACTAAGTATGGATATATGCAAGCACACACCAACGAGATGTATGAGTAAGAATAGCTCTTTCCTAACAACATAATTTATGGAAAGTCAAGTCTATTTGCCAAATTTGGATTAGGAAAATTAGAGGACCTACCAAATATGGATTTACAAAGTTAGTGAACTTGCCAAATTGGATTGGGAAATTGTTCACATGAGAGTAACATGCATTATCATACGTATCATATGGCACTTAGCACATAACATTTTACACATACCACATAACATATTGCATATAGCGTATAGAATCTTTGGACTTAACATTAACACTTCCAAAAAATGAGGACAAAACATATGGGACCTCAACTATTAAGCCTTCTTTTGCAAACACAGAGTCTGCTACACTCATTCATATGTACTTTATTTTATTCATTCATAAACTAATGTAAAAACCAGGAATAACTACAATGTAGTTTAAGACTTTCATCGGGTTCGCTGTGCAATGATCAAGAATGACCTAGTGTCATTACGAAAGTCTATCTCACTTCTTGATTATCCTATCCTAACACCTTTGGTATCTTTCATTTCATTATGTATATCATTTGAGGCTGGCCTCATTCATTCATTGGGAACTTTAACTTTAACCTACATAGATTATGTGAGCATCGTGAAATCCAGTGTCTCCCCCACAATCAAAAGAGGTGGAATCACCGTTCAAAGTAACCCAAAACATTCTAGCGTACATGGGAATTGAACCCCTCTAGATCCCTATATTGGTAGGATAGGTTCGAAGACAAAGAGATATAAGGAGATCCATACCGGCATGCCAGAGAGTCTCATCTCATGAGAGTGATTGAACCTCCGCCCTTCCCTAAAGAAGGCATCACCTCTCATACCTATCCTATCTTTGCATAGTATAAAGTTCTATTACGTTCAAGTCATATGTGATGGAAGATGGATTCTAGTATGAGGACATGATATCTCAATAAATGATTTCTCATCTCATCATTAATATTAAGTATACATTATTCTCAATACTTTCATTACAATGTTCAAAGAGAATGGTCTCTTCAATAACATGGCCGTTTGTGTTTTTCATACTCTTAGTTAACACTTCTAGGGTTTCATCATTTCATTACATGATATTCTTTTCATCGTATGCCAATGCACTTGGACATTTAGTGTGTTTTACACTCATACTTAACCCTTCTACGGTTAAATCATTTCATTACATACATCTTAGGTTCACTTATTTTTAAAAGTATATGAGACATATTGGTCTGTACATACAAAGCATGAGGCTTCATTGATAGTTCGTTTAAGTGATTGATGTCTTCCTAAGATTATATGGTACAAGACCTATGTTGCCGACCTAAGTAGGTAGCATTATTCTTGAACATTTAAGTCATGCATGACTTATGTATCAATACGAAATTCGGGCAAGGCAACCGGGTTTCAAATTCCTTAGACAACACTTACATTTTTTTCATTTATTTTATTTTGGTCCACACGGCGTGGGGACCCGAGATCGAGCCCGACGCATTCATTTCCTTTTAATTTCTTTTCTTTAAAATCTTCATCTCTTGGAAGAGGGGTTGTGGGATCGAACCCCCACAACCCCTTTTATTTTAATTTCTTTTTCATTGACTTTTTCTGAGTCGACCATGATTGTGTGGGATCGAATCCCTAAAGCCTAACTTTATTTTTCTCTTTAATTCTATAAATCTGCCTAGAGGTCGTGGGTTCGATTCCCACACTCCTCAAGTTTTATTTTATTTAAATTTCCTTAAGTCTAACTTAGAGGTTGTGGGTTCAAATCCCACTCCTCTCATTTCTTATTCTCATAACTTCATTTTCCAGCCAAAACCACGGTTTGAATCGCCCTCACCGCCTTATTTTAGCTTACTTACTATCATGACTTTTAACATAGTTAGGTCACAGGTTCGATCCTCAGTGGTATAACATATTTTAATTCATTTTTTCATAGCATGATAATCCCCTTAGCTTTGACGTAACTCATAAAGAAGATGCTGGAAATTTTTACAGCCTCGTTCCTCACCTATTTCAAATTAAATGTTTAGACGTTTTAAGTAGTTTTTAATGAGTTCTTTAGGTGCATTTTCAGGGATCTATTTGAGTATTAGTTTAAACTCAAATCAGCATTTTTGCATCACTTATGAACATCACAATTTAAGAAAGTTTGTGCACAGGAAATACAACAAAAAAACATTACTTTTTTAGCCTTAAACCTGAGAATCATAGGTCACGACCAACATTTCACACGTATGCACATATTTTCGGAAAACATAGATTGTCATTCATACTATTTCAAACACATAGTCATCACGAAAACACATTTAATTCCTAATATATAGAAGCAAACATACCCACCTACGAATCAACGGGAATTAGTGAAAGAGACATGCAAAGAGGAACAATCCTAGTTTTCGGATTAGAATATAGTTAACCTTAAGGGGTCTCTTGGGAAAGGGACCGAGAGAGAAGACAACTCATACTTTTTATTAAGTTCAAACCTTGAAATTGCTTCCCAAACCTGCTCCAACACTCGTGTCCAAAACAAAGTTTCAACACCACACTTTTGACGGAAACCCTCCCTTTGCCTGACGTATTTTTCTTGGCGTTTAATATAATTTTTCATTGTGTCTTCTTCAAGTGTGAAGAAAATTGGTAAATTTTCTGTTCTTGTATGTTATATTTGCAAAGAGAACGTAAAAAGAATTATAGAGACGTCATAGAGAGGAGAGCTTAAGGGTTGATAGTTTTCTTATGTTTAGGAATCTAGTTTAGGACTTAGTCAAATAAGGTTTTATTAAATGATAAAAATATGATTTTCCTTTTATTTTAAATCAGACAGTAAATAATAAATATTAATTAAATACATTAATTTACCAACTTTAAAAAAAAAACAATTTAAATCATCGTTTCCACCTAGGTTTGAAACTGGGTGGAGCAAAACTTCACTCTAAGAGCTAATATCTGGCCCTCTCTTCCAAAAATGCACCTCCACCTTATTAATGAAAAAATTAATTATATATTTAGGGTAATAATGATACTACCCTTAGCCTTGAAAAAGACCATTTTACCCCTAGACCCTCCAAACCTATGATTTTCCCTTTTTAAGTCTTGTAAAGACTCCTTCTAGTAAATCTTCATTTTTGAGAGCCCTACATGGCTGGACCCATCCTTTCTTAGCTAAACTAACTCCCAAAGTTAGTTGGCTTGGATGTAGCAAGGGTTCAAAGGTCTGGTTGTACGCGCATGAATCTCTTTGAACTCGATCTAATCGTAGGTATTCTAGGCTCATTAAACATTATTTAGTATAACAATTTTAGGGTTGTTACAATTAAGTCCACTAATGAAATGTCTAAGAAAGGCCCCATAACCTCACTTAACCAAGTAAACTCAACAAAAAGCATAAACAATACTAAACTTCACATATTATATAATTAAGGAACATCATCATACTTTAACAATAGAGACCAATCACATGTTCATAAGTGAAATCAACATCACATTGTGTCACTAACTTGTAAGATCAACATATACATATTATTCACATTTATAAGAAAAATCAAACAGGAACATCCTTCTAAGATTCCCTTCAACGCTAACTTGTGCAATGTATCGGTAGAGTCCCATACCCCTACCTAGACTAAGTCAAACCCTTCAAGTCATCCTAGTTAGAGTCCACTTTATTACTAAATTTTACTTTTGGGAACATCTTACCTTAACCGACATAGACCACATGAGCCAATGGGGAATCTGGTGTCATGGAATCCTACGCCGAATGAAGGTGGACTACTTGTCAAGGTAGTACCAAAACATACACATAGCATCTACGTGGATCCACTAGCAACATATTTCAAAAACTAGGAGATATAGTTGGGACCCTCTTTATTCTAAATGCATTGTAGTCTCTAATATCATGATTACATTAGTGATCCTACCTCCCCTATTTAGGAAGCGACACTCCTCACTTTAGTTCACTCGGTGCTAAGCTAGAGTCCTTTTATAAATATATTTCATTAATAATCATATCTTAGATTAGGTTGTAGGTCCACCCCTCATATAGTCATAATCATAGCTAATAGGAATTGCATGAGAACACATTTCATTACAACCCTCATATGTGAGATTAGAACATTAACATCATTATATCATAGTAAAGCACATAGGTATTTCATCACAAACCTTATATAATTACATCTTAAGCATAACCTCACATTAACATAATTCAATACATTTCAATTTAACATCATACCAACCCTAAACAATATTATCATAAGGTATAAATTGATCACTAAACACAAGTAATCGTAATTGAAGAAAAGGTTTGAGATCACATGATTTACCCCAATCTCCTTCACAAGCTATCATAATAGTCTTACCATAAATCATCCAATTCAATCCAACAATGGGTGTCTAATTATAACTCAATGGTCATTAATACAATAATGAAGTCAATTAAATCACTACACAATAATTCATCATTAGTTCATAGTCTAGGGTTAGAGGCATAGGTCAGATTCATAATACACTTCACACACTGGGTGAATTACACAAGAACTACCATAATTAAATTACAAAATATTACAAAATAATCATAAATTGGCATAATACCAACATACAATAGTAATTCACACTATAACAAAACCAATTATATCAATACACCATAACTCAATTCAAGATCACAACCTAGGGTTAAGGGGAAAAAGTCATCTTTCAACCAAAATAGGACAATTAATCAAGAATGATGGTAGTTAGATCATAATACATGACAATCCAATCATAATACCCAAAAGGAATCATAAACAAATAAACTCACAAGATCAATTTCGTAATAGAAGAAAACCCATTTAAAACTATTCTTTTTAAAATCAATTTGGAGGGACCTTTTGGTGAAAGAATCCCAAAAGTGAAAGAAATCCCATACCTTAATAATTGATGAAGTTTTATGGATAAAAATTGATCCTATGCAGCCCTATATGTGTCTTTTTCTTGGTCTTGTATGGAGTTTCTTTGTGAGGGAGAGAGAAGAGAGAAGAGAGAAGGAAGAGCAATTACAAGAGTTGGGTTTAGTTTAATTAGGTTGGGGTATTTATGAAGTCATTAGTTAACTTAATTAGTCCTCTATTAACCCGTGATTTGACTAAATGAATTTCTTTAAACGAAATAGTAAACACAGACATGACCTACGAGACCCTGACTAACGGGGCAGTAGGTCAGTCGCACCCTTTACCACTTCCATCCTTTACTCCCGTCGTTGGTGTAAGAGACTGGTCCAAATGGACCAATAGCCAAATTGCATAAGTGTTTGTCAACATAGTCAATGACGCCCTGTCGATTCACCAATGCCTTGTAACCTGGAGTCCTTTGATGGTAACTTCCTCATGGCAACTTTTTGCCAACATACAAGAGTCTTCCTCGAGCACCCTTTGGTTGGTCATTCAGAATCGTACCAAGACGTTTCTACTATAAACAAAATCTAGTACGTGTTAGACACCTTAACACCAAATTTCATTGAATTCTGAGTCCTAAAACTTTGTCAAATAGGCTAAGGCATACTAGAATCTGTTGAACTAGTTTCCGAACGTCATGGACATTTCTTGACGTTTTCATGCTAAAGCTTTCTAAATGACTTATATACATTATAACTGACTTTAAAATATTGTTATGACTCTTAGAATCTCAGTGTCGGCCCTAGATTAGGTTTTAGACATTCGGAGTATTAATATGAGAGTCTCACATCTCTGGTAGTGATCACCCACGACGAAATCCACAAACAAAGTAGAACGATCTTCGCGAATCTTGCTTCTTTTCTTATCTCCTCCTCTCATTTTCTCATCTCTCAAAACCCTAACCTTTTTTGTAAAAGAATAATTGACTAAGATCAATTTAGACCCAATTAATTACCAAAAAAAAAATTAAAACAATGGGTAAGGAAAAGACAAAACTACCCTTTCAAAATTCATATTGGACATTTTCTCAATCAAACATCCCAACTTCCAAAGAGGACAACTCAATCATACGAACTCGAAATCACTCAAACTCATCCAATGGCCAAACTTCCAAAGAGAATAGCTCACTCATACGAACTCAATATCAGTAAACTCTGCGACCCTGGAAAGATGATTTGAAAACTTTACAACCATATGTGGAAATAGTCCTAACACATTATGAGCTACGAGTTATGGTCTTTCGAACATTACCGTAAACTCACTTTTAACATACGTAAAATTTCCATATTTCCTTATACACTGAAAAGTAAGTATTTGCAGATGTTATACTCTTTTCTAGGTCTTTCTAGTTGAGAAATGTTACAAAAAGGATGCCTTAGCCTACAAATTTAAGAGGTTATATTCAACATAGTTTCTTATTTTCAAGAAGAGGGCATCTAAGTCTACATTGTAGATACTTCATTCATGATAACATTCATCAATAAAAGAAACAAATGTCTTAGCTCACCAATTAAAGATATTCAATATTGCATTATAGAGATAATATTGAAAATAACATTCGATTCTACTCCATCACATAGGAATCATGTAAAAACTTCAACCATAAGTGGATCACACATTACATTCACAATTCTAATTCAATAAGAAATTTATCATAACTTACCTTCAAGGCCATAACTATCGTATAAACAATTTAAAAAATAAAATAATAATTCACCATAACTGTGTATAGATAATGATTTTATTTGATGATATAAGTCAATTTAGTCATACTTTATTAACATGAATTCATCGTTAACAACCTCACAGCATGAGGGCATAATTGAGGATTTGAGAGAAAGAGTGGGTCTATGGAGTTTTTCATCATAAATTATCAACCAAATATTAATTCAATCCGATAATTTCATTAAACACATTAAAATCGTTAGGTGAGAGAACTCATGAGATTTAGTAACACTTGGGTTTTTTCTTAAAGTTTGAAATCTTTGAAAATTGACTCTACGATGAAGACTAAATCTAGATGAAGCATCACAATAACTTATTATATAAAAAACCACAAAAATTGAAGATGAGACACCTTGAAATCCAATACCGTAGCTTGAACTTAACCTTGATCTCCGATGGAGTTTCTAGGGAGAACATTATGGGAAGGAGTGTTTTGATTTGAAAGATGAAGTATAATTGAGGATTAAAATATTTTAATACCCTTAAAATATCTAAATAAATTTTATACAATTTTAAATACTTTAATGAATTACCAATTCACCCCTACATTGGCTGAACCTTTCACCAGTAAAACATTTCTCATTCATGGCTCTCATCCACAAGCCGTGGATGGGTTAAAGCCCACGCACTGGTGGTACGTCATTTGGGACTATGTCTAGTCCTATGGGGCCCTAGCGTATGAGGTCCATCCACGGGGCATGGATGGACCTACTAGGTGTGAACCTCATGTATAGGTCACCCTAAATTGGCAACCTAGATGGTTTCCTTGGGGTCTTGCGGCTAGGGTTAGGTTCATTCTCAAGGACACTCTGGAGTGTGGGTCTTTTGTGGGTCATACTTTGACTTCTAATCCTTATAAACCTCTACCATGAGTCCGGACTACATAGAACATCAAACCTCATGAAAAACACAAATACACCAACGTTAGCTCTAGTTTCACTAGTTTGTTTTAGGGTCGTTACATTATCCCTCACATGGGTGAATTTTTCCTTGACTGAAACTTTTCACACATTAAGGATAACAATTCAAGACTAGAAACCCATAATCATGCATGTAAAATTAATATAAATGCATAAACATATTAGGTAACATCAACTCCATATGAATAATCTCAAAAAAACTTTATGCATTGCAAGCAAGTAGGAACTACATCTACAAACTCATTATGCATCAAAATTTCACATTTCTCATTTAATTGGTAAAACATCCTTCTCCATATAAATTAATGCTCATGACAACATCATTATGACAAATATGCTACTCTTGGAACAACACATTTAAACATGTTCAAGAAGACAACTCATGAAATATTTAGTCAACTCACACTAAATGCATATCAACATGAGGAATACATTTTGAAAACTCATTATTATCATTAACAAGAAATTAACAAAAAACATGCATAAAAGAAAGAATCCATGTAAAACTCATTAACACTAAAGACTCCAAAACCTTAAATAAACTACAAGGAACTCTAGGTCTCAACCTTTAATAGGAATAGAATGAAAAGACAAATATACTCTCATGACCTTAGTTTTCAACATACCTTCCCCCACTTAAAAGAAAACCAAAGAAATACTAATATAAAGTCCATATAGAAACCTCAATGCAACATTCACAACCATATGAAATCAATAACTTACTAGTACATTCATCTTGATTAGCTCCTTTCCCCAATTTGGCTTGAAGTGCATACAAATGATACTTCCTTGGAGAATCATGTTTCTGTAACAAATAGAAGCTTGCTTAGCCTACATTCCCCTAGACATAAAAGTATGAACGTTTTCACTTGGTAATAACTTTTTCAACACTTATATAACTCACTAGTACCGGCTAGACACTTCCCAAAATTCTTCTTTCCACAATTGTGGAAAGTAGGTTTAAAAACTTGAGATCTATCACCTCTTTCTTGGTTAGCCTTAGTAGAACTTGAAAATCCTTTGTTTGGAGCTCTCGTCTTGAACCTCTAGGTTAAACTTACTCATCGTTTCTAGAGATTTTCAGATCCTTAGTCTTTCTCTTAAGTTTTGATTCCTTAATTGATTCAGCATACACCATAAGATTAGAAAGGTTCATGTCATCATGAAGCATCGCCATATGATACTCTTCCTTAACTAGGTTAGATAAACCAGTAACAAACCTACTCACCTCATATCTATGGTGGTACACCAATGATGGAGCATGCTTAGACAATAGGGTAAACTTCATGGAATACTCCTCGACATTCATGCTACCTTGCCTAAGGTTTATTATCTCCTCAACCTTACACTCCCTCTTCTCACAAGGAAAGAACCTTCCAAGGAATGATTTTGTATACAATTCCCAATATATATATACCTTGCCTTTATAGGCCTGTTGATTTTCCATTGAGTGAACCAAACTTGGGCCTTGTCCTTCAATTGATAGGTGGCAACTTACTCTTTTCCAATCTTATTAAATTGTTTAGCATTCACTATCTTATACATCTCATCCAATAACTTGTGGGGATCCTCTCCCACATTAGAACCTAGGAAAACCAGAGGATTCCTCCTCACAAAGTATCTTAATCTAGAAGTCATAATTCTCTTAATAGAATCAACCCTAGGACAAACATCCCGATACACTTGGGCCGTCATGTCTCAGGCTAAGGTTAGAAAAGTCGTCCTAATATTGCGTATGGCTTATAGGCATGATATCCTAAAATAAAAAAATCAAATCTACAACCTATACACATGGTTTCTAATTATCATTTGTCAATTTCATAATCTTAAGAATATTAGCATGTTATTCAAGATTCTACAAGTTTAAGGTCATAGCAAGTCTAATCAAACAAAGTTACTACCAAATGTTGATTTAAGTCAATTACTAACATATATTCTAATGCTTTCGTAATATATTGTTTGAGTCACCTAGGCTGATTTAAAACCCACACATATTAGCACAAAAGGAAAAGTATAAGACATATTTAGCTCGTAGTTCCCTCCCCCTTACACGACCCCACAACTATTTTCATATATATATATATATATACTAATGTGAGAGTTTATCCTACATTACAAATCAAAGTACACAACAAATACAAGTTGAAAAATACATAAATAAAATAATCTCGAGGAGATTCTTCAACTTGAACTTCAAGTTCAGAACCTGTTAAAGAAAGCAATACACTACACACATGATAATATTTATTAAAAAAGATAAGACATACAAAAATTTATTCAACAATAAATTATACATATAAAAAAGTAGAAAAAAATTACATAAATATATGAATGCAAAATAATATAAATTCTAATAAAGAATAATAACCGATTAAGTATGCAAAAATATCAGCAATGAAGATCCGCACTTAATCAAATGACAGAAACAAAACACAGTGAAATAGCAAGTATAGAGAAGAGACTCAAAGTTTACCAAATTGCTTGATAATTTTTTTTTATTAGAATAGAGAGAGAACAATATTTTGGTATCTTCATCATGCAATCAATGTAAGGATGTCCGTTCAAATAATGAAGGGAAGGGGGCTTGTATAGTCACAAGGAAAACGAACAAATAAGGAACAAGGAAATAATTGGCTCAAATAAAAGTTTTCCTTATTTAAAAGTAAGCAAAATCGGTTCAATAGAACCACGGAAGGATACAAATAACAATTCAAAATTTGTTAAGGCATGATTCGGCCAACAATTACAAAGAATAGATTACCAAAGGAGACAAATTTTATTTTATTTAACGAAAATCGATCCCTCATTATTTTACCTAAGCCATCTGCATTAATACAACATATTTCATCAAAATTTGCAAAAATTAGCCTGTAAGCATTAATAAATCAACGTAAATACATGGAGTAAGATATTGCAAGCAATGAAAAAAATTACCATATAAATAGGTATGAAAATTTATCACAAAAGCTAATTTTGGATATACTATAGCCAGCGACAATGATTATAAGATTAATCAAGATTGAACTTATAAGATAGACTAAACATAAAAGTTCATTAGCACCAACAAGAATATCACAAAAATAAGATTAAATGCACGAGAATACCATCATGTTTTGAACTAACAACAATGAACAAATTTTAATAGATTGACATACTTTAAGCAAGATGCATGTCGATTTTCACATAAACGTACATGAAACTTTCATTAGAAAAAACTAAAATCAGACTGCATGTAAAAGAAAAGAATAAAAATGCTAAAAGGGGAGATATTAATTTAAAGTGAATGTACCCGGACGGATCTGTTAGAGATCCTTCTTTTGGCAAACTCAAATTTTCCAAAAGGCCTTGCCGGAGCTCATCGCATTTTTGCTGTTCGAACCGGCCACAGTTGCTAGATGTTGGAGAGGTGCTGATATTGCTGTCACCGGAAAATAGAATATAGGTATGAAGGGAGGTGGCGTTTTGCCGGAGCAAGGCGAGAGGAGTGGCGGAGAGACAGAAGGGAGGAGAGGAGAAGAAGGGAAACAAACATGAGATAGAGAGAGAGAGAGCGGCTGGAGGGAGTGTGGGGAGAGAGGGGTGTCGCCGGGATTCTCTTCTTCAGAGAATGGCGAGGAGAGAGGGGGGGGGGGGCGTCGCCAGAAGGGAGTGAGAAAAGGGCTCGCCTGCTGGCGATTTCTGCGGGAATGAATGGAGTGAGAGAGGGGGGGGCTGGAGAGAGGGGGAGAGAGTGAATGAATTAGGGTTTGGGGTCTTTTAGATTTTAAATCAGGAAAAGGTGTAGGTTTGATCCGGTCCGTTAAATCATGTTGAGGTGAGAGCCGAGATTTAAAGGATGAGATCAACGGTCAGGATTGAAAGATGTGTTATGTGATTTGGGTTTGAATAATGGCCTAAATTGCAATAAAATGGCTAGAATTGAAATGAAAGAGTGACTATTATTGAAAAAACATTAGAATTGAAGTGACTAGAATTAAAAGAAATTGGGCTAAGATTTAAATAATTTTGAGGAATATTTAGGAATTGCTATCCAATTGAAATTAAAATCACTTAAATTTTAAAGCATTAGAATAAATAATATTTCGAAATATATTAATAATTTTCAAAATATTTTAATAATATTTATAATAATTTGATAAAGTAAGCATACTAAATCTAAAATTTTGTATGCAAACCCCACTAAAATTCTAAACTAAAATATTTTTTTAAAAAACGAATTTAGTTGAATAGCATTACTAAAATGGTTAAAGGTCAATCCAAATTAGGTTTCAACAACTGCCGCTTGGTTGTTTGAGATTAAGGATGAATCGTCGGGCAACCAACGTTCACTTTGTAGCCGATTTTGTCCGATCGATGAGAGAAGTTAGTGGGATCAATTGAGACAATGTAGAGTTGAAAAAGGGGTACGACCGAGACTTTGGTACTAAGCTGCCTACATATCTCTGGTTATGCGAGAATCAGGTCGTATGTAGTTCTAAATTCAAAAGCAAATGAAACTCTTAAAAATTACAAGTGTGGTAAGATATTTGAAAAGGCACGATATCAACTTGAATGGATAAGATTAGAGTAGCAATAAGAGAGAGATAGGGAAGAGAAAGGAGCATGATAGAGAAGCGAGAAGAGCACGATCACCTGCAAATTCTAAAATGACTACGCATCCTTTTGTAAAGCGGATAAGCCTAAACGCTGTTTTAAGGCGGATGATCCTAAATGTCCTATAAGGCAGACGAGCCTAAATGTCGCATTGTAAGGAGGACGAGCCTAAATGTAGCATTGTAAGGAAGATGAGCCTAACGTCCTATTGTAAGGTAGACAAGCCTAGATGTGGCATTGTAAGGCGAATGAGCTTAAAATCCTATTGTAAGGTGGACGAGCCTAGATGTCGTATTGTAAGGTCGACGAACCTAGTTTCCCATGATAAGGTGGATGAGCCTAAATGTTGCATTGTGAGGTTGACGAACCTAGATGTCCTATTATAAGGCAAACAAGCCTAAATATCGTATTGTAAGGATGATGATCCTAACGTCATATTATAAGGCAGACGAACCTCATGTCCTATTATGAGGCGGACCAGCCTAAATGATAGCAAATTGATTATAACATTTTCAAAATTGTCTGAGCGGTAGCTTGAGTGGCCCATGTGATACAAGTAGCTAAGAATTTGACAGAGCCTTTATTTGCGACCGACATGTACGCATGGACACAGTAATTCAAAAGGTGATTGATCTTGTTTGTAAGCTACACATTTGTGAATTGTTATGACTAAATAAAATGATTAGAGCAAATATTTTAAATAAACGGTAAATGTAAAGATGATGCAATTTCCCAAATCGACCTTGAATGTTTGACTTAAGACTTTGGAAATGATGTCTTAGGTTGTGATGTCTAGATCCATGTTACGCAAAATAATTCCTCAAGTCATGAAAATGTTGTCTTCAGGTTATATTATAATGCCTTCACTATGATACCTTTGGATCACGATAGACATAAATTAAATCTTTAGGCCATGATATGATATCCGCAGGCCATGAAAGATTATGGCTTTATAATATGATGCCTTAGGAATATAAAAAATTAGTAAAGAAAGTGTATCTGTAATTTGGGAATTTGGTGACCCTTGTGAATCTAAATTTATTTGGGCACATGTGGTTTTGGGCATAATGCAATTCTCGGGCATATGCAAAAATGCAATTCTCGGGCACAATGCAATCTTTGGGAAAAATGCAATCTCGAGCACATAGAATTCAGCCACAATGCGATCTGGGGCACATGCAATAATGCAATTATTCAGGCACTATGCAATCACGAGCACTTGCAATATCGGGTACATGCAATCTCAGGCTAATGCAATTTCAGGAACATGCAATAGATGATTGCGGGCACAAAGTAGCTCAAACATTCGCCTTGTTGGAAGGTCGAGCGTCCTTTGTCGGGCTCAACAGTGGTGTGTTGATCCTTCAAGCGAGGTTGAAGCTGCTTTTTGTATATATATTACTTGTAATTTCTACATTCAGAGCAAAGTTCATGAGTTTAAAATGGGGGGATGGGGGTGGAGTTGATGTGCTCTGCTTGTGTGCTTCCTTTTACTCACCATCCACACCTCTCTAGGCATCTACTTTGAAGAAACATTTATTATAAAAATAGAGAAATTTTTAAATATTTTGAAATTATCACTTTGTAAAATTGATTTTGAATCCTTAAGCATGGCCTAGTTTGAGACTTTACAATATCTGACTCAGTAGCAAATCTGTTATTCTGATCTTTGTTGAAGATTTGTAGCTTGATTGCTTTTGAATTTTTTAGATCCTCTCAAAAATTCTGCCCCAGCCTTGATTTGCAAAAAATTTGAGACTCACTCAAAATTCTACCCCAGTTTTGCTTTGTGAGACAAAATGTTTTTGATGGAATTTTTAAGTTCATATAAAAGATTATGTCCCAGTATCAAGATGCGCAGGGAGAAAGCTTTGATGGAATTTTTTAGACCCGATCTAAAATTCTGCCCAGTTACCAATGAAAATTGAGGGGAAATGAGATTTTCATTATATTTAGACCGAACTCTATTGGAGCGCATGAGTATCCCCTCTTAAATGGGAATCATACCTAATGTAGATACAAATTACAAAAGCATAAGCAACCTTTATATGTAATATCTCTTCACAAAATCTGACATGATAGGTTTAGGCCAAACTTCTTCGTCCATTCATGCAAATATGAAGGCTCCGCCTGTAAGTGCTCAAGAGACTATGTATGAGCCTTGCCAGTTGGTGAGAATTAACCTTTGCTTTTATCGATTTGTGAAAATCCGCTTCAAAAACAGTTGCCCAGGTAAGAAATATTTGTGCCTAATCTTCTTGTGGAAAGCAATGGCCATTTTATTCTGATAGAGCTGAACATAACAAATGACATTAGTTCTTCTTCCATCTGTTAGTAGCAGATTCTTTGCCCAAACTTGTACCCTTTTAGCATCACTCAACTCTACTTCCTGAATAATCCTTATAGACGATATCTCTAGTTCAGCAGGTAGCACAACTTCATTACCATATACAATCAGTAAGTAAGGCATAGCCCAGTAGAAGTTCTAATTGTGGTGATACACCAGAAATGCGAAATAGATTTTTAATGAAAAATTTATGTGATTATTGATTATCTTGTGCAGTATCCTCTTGATGTTCTTGGTAGCCGCATCAACAACCCCATTCATTTGTCGTGTATATGTTGTAGAATTTCGATGACTGATCTTGAACTTCTCAGACAGTGATCTCATCAAATTATTGTTTAGTTTGGTTATGTTGTCACTGATGATTGACTCAAGAATCCCGAACCTGCAAATAATGTTTTTTTTAACAAATCATCCACAACCTCTTTGTCTCTATTAAGGGTGGTGGCTTCGACCCATGTATAGATTATATATTGTTGGGCTCGATGGGGCAAGTGACATCCATGCCCCATGCTGCGAAAGGCCAAGGTGAACTAGTGACAAATGGAGTTCGTCGCGAGGAACTCGAATAATATATACATGAGTCTGACATTGGTGGCATTTTTTGGACACATACGATGCAGTTTGTCTCCGTATCTAGCAGAAAATATCCCTATCTTAGAATCTTCTTTGCTATTGTAAAAACGTTCTTGTGAGGGCCATATGTTCCTGCATGTATCTCTTCAACCATCATGCTAGCCTCTCCAGCGTCGGTGCATCTTAGCAGTATTAAGTCAGAAGTCTTCTAATAAACTGTTTGTCCACTTAAAAACAATTGGATTGATAACCTCCAAATTGTACACTTTTGTACATTTATTGCATCTTCTTTATCCTCACCGCTCTTAAAATATTCTTGAATATCATTGTACCAAGGATTTCCATCACGCTCTTCCTCAACATGGAACCAGAAAGCGGGTTGCTTATATATGGATCATTATGTTGAATCACGGAAGCTATAGTGGCTAAGGCGTCTGCAAATTCATTTTGGATCCTTGGAAGATGTTTGAATTCTGTCTTGACGAACCTTATGCATAACATTTGCATTCACCCCAGGTATGGTAACATTCTGATTATTAGTTGCCCAATCACCTCGTACTTAAGAATCAATAGGTCTTACCCCATATTATTGGTAATTCTTGGACGTCTCAATCAATCGCCCATTAGAGCTCCCATATGAAAGCTCATATTTGGTCATATATTTGACAAAGGAATCTGAGTTTCGCTGATACCACATAATGTCGTCGGATTGGGGAGATCAAAATAGCTCTGATGCCAGATCTGTTAAATAATTTTGCTCGATCAAAGCAAATCCTCCATCCATCATATTCCTCATAAATGTCTTCCCCTCCAAAAGTGACATACTCATCAAGAATGTAGGTCTTGAAAGGCCTATAATCATTGTCCACAATATTTTCCGCCAAATGATCTGGTATTGTTTGTGCCTTCACTGCTTTTTGCGTAACATACACTATGTAAAGTCGCTCAAAAATATTTTTCATTCAGCTAGTTTAGCTGTGGGAATGGGATTTTGAAATATATATTTCAGAGGTCCATACATAAAATCAAATAAGTAATGTGCAAACGTAGATAATGCCCATCTTCTAGGCAACCCAGGTAAGATCACAACAAGTACGATTCAATAGAGACATAGAGCTTTTTTATTATGTGTACTCCTTGCTCATGTAATATATCGCCTACTCTTCCTCCTTCCTGTTACCTCATGTTTCCCAATATGCAATATCAATTGAAAGCATTATCTGATACTTATATGTATAAAAACAATGGCGTATAGGACTTTGGTGGAACCCACCACAGGAGATTTATAATATTTGATCTTGTCAAATGTATGATGATATTTTTATGTCCATTTCACCACAACATCCTTCTTTAACACCTTGAAGGTAGGCTCAAAAAATGACAGTAGATTGGGATATGAAGAGGCTAATGTAGTTAAGTCGTCCCATGAAACTCATTACCTCCTTCTTACTTTTTTGGGGGAAAAGGTTAGGAATTTCTTTGATCTTCGATGGAGACAATTCTACACCTCGACGACTTACAATGAAAACCAAAAGTCTTTCCAACAGGAACACCAAAGACACATTTTGCTAGATTTATCCACGGATTATACTTCCATATCCTCGCAAAGAACTTTCTAAAGTCATCCAAATGATTTGAACTTTACATTTACTTGATAATGACATCATCCACATAAAATTCATTTTACTTGTTGATCATGTCATTAAACAAAGAACTCATTGCCCTAATGTACATAGATCTAACGTTCTTTAATAAAAAAGGCATTACCTTGTAGTTGTAGACACCCAACGATGTAATGAAGGGAATTTTCTCACCATGGTCCTTGTGCATCTCAATTTAATTATAGATGGCAAAGAAATCCACAAATGATTGTGTTTCATTCTTAGCACATTTGTCAATCAGGGTGTGTATGTTGGGCAATGGAATGTTATCCTTAAGACTAACCTTGTTAAGATCCCGATAATCCACACATTCTCACCCCTTCTCGTCTTTCTTGGGCACTAGAACGACATTGCATGCAAGGTTGGATAATTTGTCATGTGAAGGATTTCGACGTCTAATTTTTTGATACTCTTCTTTAATTTTCAACTCAACTAAGGCTTGTATTTTCTCAGTTTCTGCTTCACATGGGGACATTCTTGATCGGTGGGAAGTAGAGGGTTATGATTGAAGTGCTTAGTCCTGTCATGTCTGCATAGGACCATGCAAAAATATTCGTATTCTCCATGAGAAATTAGTATACTCTTTGTTTTAATCTCTATCATATGGATGCTTACCCGGTCTCTTGTGTCATCTATGAATTTACCAAATTTACCACTTCTGTTTCCATCAAGTTTTAATTGGGTTTCTCTTAAAAATCTCAACCCTTATAATTAACTCCTCGGGGACTTCACTTTCTTCACTTTATCCAAAGTCATTAATGTTAAGTTCTGCAGTCTCGTTTTATGTCACAGTCTTAGAATAAAAAAATTTTATAATAGATTTGATGGGATAAAAATACGCACAAATAAATTAAAGATATTTAATGAATTGGAAAAGAACTTTATTGATTATAAACTCTAGATTTGCATAAAATTAGCATTTGAAAGAAATAGCAGAAAAATTGGAATCTAAAATTGTTTAGTGTAAACCTCCTCTTTTTTATTTTAAAAAACATGATAGAAAAAATCATCGAGAGCTACCCAGATGCCCAAAAAGGTCTGGATGGAGTTGAGATGTAGTTGGTTATACTGATATGCGCCTTTTTGCTTCCACTAGGATCCCCTTTCTCCACCTCATTGATCACAACATTGCAAACCTTCCCTTTTCCTTTTGTACTAGACAACCCTTTCATTTCTTCTAAAAGCTCATCCATGATGCCACCCATGAAACATATTTATAGAAATGATTGATGCAACTGTGGTATGAGTTTCTTCAATGGATAATATTACCCATCTCTTGGAGGATGCAAATCAAGCCACTCCTCAGTACTGTATTTATATCCCAGGTTAAAGTGGTTGAGTGATTAAAAGGTTGTATAGGTTCGACTATCCTTTGCAATTCAGCTGGCAAACCTTTCCCAAGCTCGAAACCAAAGTAGGTCATCATATCTATGATCTTCTGGCTAAACCAAGGCTGCACTTAAATTTTCCCCAACAAGCTCCACTGTATGGTACATCTCGCCATCGATATGTTCTCTTCCTTCTATCGCGTATACATGATGTATTTTTTCTCCTAGACTACAACCTCTTCATAATCCCATTCAAACTTCAAGCATTAGTGGAGAGTATATGGAATCGCTCCATACATATGAATCCATTGATGACCCAACCATAAGTTATATGATGAGGGAATGTCCAAGACTTGGAAAAATATTGGGAAAGTTGCAGGACCAATGAGCATGTCCAAAGTTACTTTGCCTATTGTACACCTCTGAGAGCCATCAAATTCTCTCACATTCATCTTCCATGTTTGAATTTTTGGACTATTCATGCCCAACCTTGTCAACGTGCTTAGAGGGAAATATTCAAACCTAAGCCTATACCAACTGACATTTTGGTGATCACTTTGTCATGATACTAAACTGAAATGTACAAAGCCTTATTGTGGATTGTTATTTTGAGTTGAAATCATCTTTGTGGTAAGATATTTTGTAGGTCTCAAAAACCTGCCCGACCATTTGGGCTACCTCTCCATGAATGATACTAAATGGGATATAGGCTTCACCCAGGACCTTCAAAAGGGCATTCCGATGAGTTTCAACAGATTCTAGCAAAGCTAGGATTGATATTTGGGACGGGGTTTTCCTCAACTACTCAATGATAGAGTACTCTTTATCTTGAACCTTCTTCCAGATACCCTGATCTTCTAGCTCTACGATTGGTGCCTTGGATTTGTTAAAAATTCCCTGAACAATATTTTGAGAAGTGTAAGTTCTTCCTGATTTGGTTACTCATGCTGCAACTTCTGCTTTTTCCACTTTTGTCCTTTTGCTGGAATCCCAAGGGACATCATGTGTATTATGTTGGATCGGAGAAGTTGCTCTAAACATAGTGAATGGGGGTCTGGGCATGTCGACCTCAACCTCAAATGGAGCATGTCTTTGTACTACCATTGGTACTTGGGTGGTGGTAGTCGTGGCTTGTTCTGTCTCGAGGGCCCAGATAGATTCTTTCCAATCCTAGACATCACCAACTTTCACCATCTTGACCTGTTGGTTAGGAAGAGGATTATTTGCAAAATTCGGTGCATCTTCCTTGACCTCGATGGCCTTTGTAACATTTGAACCTTATTGTTCAAGGCTCTACAAACTTCGATAGCGTGACCCTTCATCCCAGAATGATAGTCACATACCTTGTTAGGTTCGTACCATTTTGTGCGTACATCCACATGTAATGTAGGGATTGAGGTGACATAGCGAGCCTGCTTCAGCCTCTCATAAAGCTTGGTTATGGGTTCAACTAAAGGGGTCAAAGTTTTGCAGGTCTTATTCATATAGAGGTGTGTTTTGGTAAATTCGTGTTTTAGTGGGTGTCAAAGTTTGGAAGTATGTTGGCTGGGCAATATAGACAGGATATAAAGCTTCCAGATAATGAGGAGGAGTATTTTAGTAATATATTTTCATGGGCTTGGGAGATATAGGTGGTGGAGCTGAGGGATGTTTAGGGTATGGAGTATGAGGATATGGGATGGAGGTGGGTTTGTTCCTTGGTACCTCAAAGGGGTCTTGGTTCATGACACATCATTACCGAACCTGTTTTCTTCCGATTTTAAGCTATTCCACCAAATTGCAGGGCTTTGTTAGTGGATTGCAAGGCCTCCAGGTTGATGATAGTTCGACTTTAAATGCCTTCCTCTATTATTTCGCATAATTTGATGATTTCAGCAAAACTCATTTCAGCCACCAGCATCATTCTGTCATAATATTTTGGCTCTTGGGCACGGATGAAGTAGTCTTTCATCTGGGATTCCTCCATGGGAGGTATTGCCCTAGCCACCTCAAACCTCGATCTTATGGCGTAGTCTCTGAATGATTCGCTAGGCTTCTTCTTTAGGTTTTGAATGTAGAAACAGTCAGGTGCATTTTCTACATTAAAACTAAACATGTTCATGAAGTCTGTTGCCAGGTCCAACCAATCAACCCATTTTCAAGGGTCTTGCTCAATATACCATTATAGGGCCTCCCCAGTAAGACTCCTTATAAACAACTTCATGAGTATCTTTTTGTCTCTCCCAACCCCTATAAGTTTGTCACAATACATTTGTAGGTGGGATTTGGGATCCCCAATGCCATTAAACATCTCGAACTACAGAAGCTTGTATCCTTTAGGCAGTTCTACATCAGGGTGCAATGCTCAAATTCTCGTCCATATGTTGCACCTTGTTGGTCAAGCTATCTGATCTCCTGGTCAGGTTTTTTTTTAATTTATCATAATGACCTTTTGGTGGTGATTTGAGTCATGGAGTCCTGGGTCACAAGTTTGGTTTTCACATTTATCGGATTGAGGTTGTTATTTCCAAGAGTATGTGAAGGGCATGTATTTGAAGTTGCTTCTACGAGGATTGGCTTGGTTTTCTGCTGGTAATGTTTAAAAGTAATTTGGGTGTTTTTGGCATGAAGTAGTGGAAAGATATTTGGATGAGTGGGTTTTGGTCGGGTTATAGTGATCGTAGTACTGTTTGGCATGGTTGTTGGTCAGTGTGACGAGGATTGTCTATATTTACTTCAAACTGGGTTCCGAGAGAGATATACAACTTGAAAAAATTGTGCATATGCGCTACCTCTTCTTCCAACTCCAAAATCTTGCACTCAAGTCTTAGGACAAGATCACTTGGAAGTTGTCCTCACTCAGAAGTTTCTAACCTTTCGTTGGTGCTGTTGTTGTCAACCATTTTACCCTTGTATTTGTAGCTTGCTCCTTAGAAGGAGGAGAAGTGTGGTGTCCATTTTGATCATGTATGTTCTAGAATAAAGGACAAATCAAGGAATGGGGAAAAAAATAGAGTCAATAGAAAATGATATTAGGGGATTAAGATAATATAATAATGACAACACGTTGTTTGAGATAAATGCCACAAATTAATGGGACCTTGTTGAGCTAGAGGTAGTCCTAAGATGACAGATAAGTCATGCATAATAATTAATTCAAATCTTATTTGTGAATTGGAGTTTAGAGTTATATAAATAAAATGAATTTCATTTATTACATCAAACTAAAGCGAAACTATAAATGAGCTAAAGGAATAGGGATAACATATGGGAATAAAGACTAAACAAAACTTCAATTTTGCTGGTCTCGAATGTTAGGCAGAATCGGCTCCCTCATTTTCAGGTGACATAATAACTGGTGTTGAGAAGGTTGTGAACCCATCTTCTTTCCATTTCATCGCCAAAACCCGAAAGACCTTCTTCACTTAAATCTGCAAGATCTGCGTCCTCTAGCAGCCACACGTAATATTCAGGTGTGCAGAAGGGTCGATGCTCTTGAACATCTATATACCACCTTTTCCCATCTTCGTAGTATGGTGTTCACTTGACGTATCCTCCCCCAAAGTCATACCCATGTTGGCCCACATGGGATCATATAGGTATCATTTGGATTTGTACGAATTGTCGAAGGACTCGAAGTGGTGCGTATGATTGCAGACCATTCAAGCTAATAATCTCGATAAAGTAAAGCTCATTATTCCTTATAAAGGCACTCCGAGGCTTCAACCAATAACACTTCCATTGGATTTCAATGGCTGAATGCTCCCTTAGGTACATGAATCAGTCCTCCGTTCCCACGGGGGAAATAAAATATATCATCCTTAAAGGATGATTGATAATTGTGTTCCCCGTGGTTGCTTCAACAAAGTCTACCTTATTAGACCTTTAGTAGAAGTGTGCAATAGACCATAGTTGCAACAGAAAGTTACACATCTCGAATTACCTCTTGCCTTTGGTGCACGTAATCATGGTCTTAGGATTTCCGCAAGTATCATGGGGACTATGGTCTCCACCTCGAGCCAACATAAGGACCACATAACTCAAGCTAGTGTGGATTTTTCCTCTTTCCCTAGGGAAAACCAATGATCCTAATAATGTGACAACAAATGCGTTGATACAATATCTTTCCTATTTTGCAGGAGAGCAATCAAATTCTTTGTGAATATTTTTATGGCATTCCTTGTCTCGAAAACGTGAGTACAAGAACTCTAAAGAAATCCACCCTCTTTCAGACAATGTAAACTCGGATCATGACGCATGCCTATTTGCTTCAAAAAGGACCTTGGCATTGACTGGTGTGGCACAATCATTTTCCGTTATTTGTAAGAGAGACCCAGAAACCCACCTATCTCCTAAATGTTGGGGTTAATTCAAAGTCCTTGAATTTGAAAACTAACCTCTCAGATTCCAAAATTTCAAAAATGTCTTGATCAAGTAACAGTCTGACTCAACGGAGATCAATGTGGTAAAGCCAAAAGAATGATGCAAATAAGGAAAGAGGGTATGGGATTAAACATGTAAGTAAACAAATAGGGAAAGAGAAAGTGTGAAACATACCAAAAAACAAATAAGGAAGAGGGAAGGGGGTGGAACATGGAAAGTAGACATTAAATAAGGAAACAAAATAATAACTTAACATGGTAATCACCTAAACAAATAACGACATAACTAAATAAAGTATACACCACATAAATAAGCATGAAACACGTAATGGTAAGAGCGTATTATCTCCAGCAGAGTCTTTCATTCTGTCACACCCATATTTTCACAAAAACGGGTTTGGATGCACGACCTAAAAAATATTTTTGATTTGAAGATTTGTCACCTAACGAATTAAGGCGCGTTAGGACATCTATATAATCTAATTAAGTCTAAAAAAAAGTCAACGAGTCAAAGATCGGGGTAATATTTCAAATTACCTCGAGGAAAGGTTTTAGGAATCTCTCGAGGTCTACAAATATGGGTCGCGGTTGTATCTCATACAATTTATGTGGAGGTTACAAGTAACAAACAACTCACTTCATTATTTAGTTATTAAATTAATCATACTAAGCATAACAAATATAAAATCATTAACCTCACATTATTCTAATTGTTAAGGTAAGCATGCAAGGCTAGATTAGAAATGATAAACAATCAACACTATTTTATTTATTTTTATTGTTCAGTTAATTAAGCATACAAACACTAAATGATAATATTAACAATTAGAGTAACTTTATTATTTAATTAGTTGAACATGCAACACTATGTGACAACAAATATTAAACAATTAATATATCACTTATTTTTATTAACTAATAAAGCATTTAAAGCTATGTGATAAAATAATAAACACGACAACTATTAAGCAAAGATAAAAGGACAAGCAAGGAGATAGAAAATAGACAAATAGATAAACAAACAATATTATATGTTACATAAGTTACCCTATATAAAAACAAATAAATTAGAACAAATAAAAAGATAAAAGGTCATGGAGAAGGAATATGCAGCAAACTATTTCATTTATTTAACATACTGTAAATTAATTAATATACCTATGAACATGATTTCTAGATTTTTGAAAAGTCCAAATATTACAAAGCACCTATAGGCATGATATACTAAAATAAATAAAATCAAATCTACAACCAATAGAAATGGTTCATAATTACTATTAGTCAATTTCTGAATTTTAACAATGTTAGCATGTTATTCATGACTCTACAAGTTTAAGGTCATAGCAAGTTTAATCGCATATTCATACTATGTTGACTAATCTAACAAAGTTACCACCATTTTTTATTTTAAGTCAATTACTAATATATATTCCAATACATTCCTAACACATATTTTAGCCACATTGACATATTTAAAACCCACACGTATTAGAACAAAAAGAAAATTAAAAGAAATATTTAGCGCGGTAGTTCCCTCCCCCCTTACATGATCCCCCAAATTTTCATATAATTACTAAAGTTAGAGTTTATACACATTACAAATCAAAAAAAATATACGACTTAAAATAAATAATAAATAATCTCAAGGCGACTTTTACATTGAACTTCAAGTTTAGAACCTGTTAAAGAAAGCAATACACTACACACAGGATAATATTTATTTAGACAAGATAAGACATACAACATTTAGTAAACAAAAAATAAAATATATAAAAAAGTAGAAAACAAAATTTCATAAATATATGGATGCAAAATAATACAAATGTTAATTAAGAATACTATCGGTTAAGTTTGCAAAAATATCAGCAATGAAGATCCACACTTGATCAAATGACAGAATGAACACAGTGAAATAGAAAGTATAGAGAAGAACCTTAAAGTCTACCGAATTGCTGAATAATTTATTTTTATTAGAACAGAGAGAGACCAATATTTTGGTATCTTCAGCACGTAACCAATGTGAGGCTGTCCGTTCAAATAATGAATGGAAGGGGGCCTTATATAGTCACTAGGAAACGAACAAATAAGGAACAAGGATCTAATTGATTCAAATTAAAAAAATATTTAAAAGGAAGAAATTGGTTCAAAGCACCAGGTAAGGATACAAATAACAATTCAAAATTTGTTAAGGTATGATTCGGCCAACAATTACAAAGAATAGATTATCAAAGGAGACAAACTGTATTTAATTTAAGGAAAACCGATCCCTCCTTGTTTAACCCAAGCGATCCGCATAATACACACACATTTCATCAATTTTGCCAAAAATAAGAAATTATCCAGTAAGCATCAAATAATGAACGTAACTACATTGAGTAGGATATTACAAGCAATCATAAAATTACCAAATAAATAGGTACGAGAATTATCACAGAACTTTATTTTGGGTATACTATAGCCAGCGATAATGATTATAAGATTAATCATCATTGAACTTAGGAGATAGAGTAAACATAAAAGTTCATTAGCGGCAATAAGAATATAAAAAAATAAGACTGAATGCACGAGAATACCATCATGTTTTGAACTAACAACAATGAACAAATTTCAGCAGATTAACATACTTTAAGAAAGATGCATGTCGATTTTCACATAAACATACATGAAACTTTCATTTAAAAAAATGAAATCAGACTGCAGGTAAAAGAAAAGAATAAACATTCTAAAAAGGGAGAAAAGAGATCTGGCCTTTGAGAAACTCGAATTTTCCAAAAGGCCTCGCCAGAGAACACTACTTTATTATTGTTGGAGCGTTGCTGCTATTGTTGTCGCCATAAAAGAGAAGGTAGGTACAAAGGGAGACGGTGTTTCACCGGAGCAAGGCGAGAGGAGGGGCGGAGAGACAGAAGGAAGGCGAGGAGAAGAGGGGGAAACAAACAAGAGAGAATGGCTGAGGGAGTGGTGGGAGAGAGGTGTCGCCGGGCTGCTGCTTCGTTAGAGATTGGTGGGCAAACAAGGTTGACTTAGTAGCCGATTTTGTCCAACCGAAGAGAGATGTAAGTGGAATGAATTGAGATGGTGTAGAGTTGAAAAATGGTACGACCGAGACTTTGGTATTAAGTCGCATATATATCTCTTGTTATACGAGAATCAGGTCGTGTGTATGTTCTAGATTCAAGAGCAAATGAAACTCTTAAAATGAAACAATAGTAAGATACTTGAAAGGGCACAATATCGTCTTGAATGGATAAGACTAGAGTAGAAATAAGAGAGAGATAGGGAAGAGAGAGGAGTGTGATAGAGAGTGAGTAGAGCATGATAACCTTCAAATTCTAAAATGACTACACGTCCTTTTGTAAGCCGAACAAGACTAAACATCGTTTTAAGGCGGACGAGCCTAAATGTCCGATAAGGCATACGAGCCTAAATATTGCATTGTAAGGAAGACGAGCCTAAATGCCTCATTGTAAGGGGAACGAGCCTAACATCCTATTGTAAGGCGGACGATCCTAGATGTCGCATTGTAAGGAGGACGAGCCTAACATCCGATTGTATTTTAGACGATCCTAAATATTGTATTGTAAGGTCGACGAACCTAGTTTCCTATTATATGGCGGATGAGCCTAAATGTCTTATTGTAAGGTCGACGAACCTAGATGTTCCATTATAAGGAGGACGAGCATAAATGTCGTATTGTAAGGCAGACGAGCTATCGTCATATTATAAGGCAAACGAATCTTGTGTTCTATATGAGGCGAATGAGCCTAAAAGGCAGCAAATTGCTAATAGCATCTTCAAAATAGTCTGAGTGGCAGCTTGAGTGGCCCGAGCGATGCGAGTAGCCAAGAATTTGGCAAAATCTTTGTTTGCGACAGACATGTACGCATGGACACATTAATTCAGAGGGTGATTTATATTTTATGTAATATGCACATTTATGACTTGTAATATGACTAAATGAAGTGATTACAGAAAATATTTGAAATAAACAGTCAATGTAAACATAATGCGATTTCTTATATCGACCTTGAATGTTTGCCTTAAGACTATGAAAATGATGTCTTATGCTAGAGTGTCTAGGTCCATGATACGCAAAATAATTCCTCAAGTTATGAAAATGTTGTCTGCAGTCCATGAGAATGATGCCTTTAGATTATGATACTATCGGATCATGATACACAGAAATTAAATCCTTAGGCCATGATATGATATCCGAAGGCATGAAAGATAATGCCTTTAGACTATGACTTCTTAGGAATATAAATAATGAGAAAACAAAGTGTATTTGTAATTCGGGCATATGTTGACCCTTGTGAATTGATTTGAATTTGTTCGAGCACATGCAGTTTTAGGCATGATGCAATTCTCGGACATATGCAATTCTCGGGTGCAATGAGATTTGGGGAACAAACAATAATGCAATTCTTCAAGTACCAAGCAATCATGGGAACTTGCGGTTTCAGGCACATGCAATATTGGGCACATAAAATCTGGGGCAAATGTTTTTTCAGGCACATGCAACAGTTGATTGCGAGCATAAAGTAGCTCAAACATTCGCCTTGTGTGAAAGTTCGAGCGTCCTTTGTCGGGCTCAACAGTGATGTGATCATCCTTCAAGACAGGTTGAAGCTGTTTTTTATATATTTATTACATGTACTTTCTACATTCAAATAAAAGTTCATGAGTTTAAAATAGGGGGGTTGATCTGCTCTATCTTGTGTGCTTCATTTGACTCGCCATCCACACCTCCCTGGGCATCTACTTTGAAGAAATACTTACAATAATTTTTTTTTTTGAAAGATATTAAAATTATCACTTTGCGAAAGTGAGGTTGAATCCTTGAACGATCTTTGTTGATGATTTGTAGCTTTATTGCTTGTGAATTTTTGAGGCCCTCTCAAAAATTCTGCCTCAGCCTTGATTTGCAAAAATTTTGAGACCCTCTTAAAATTCTGCCCCAGTGGTACCTTGTGAGACGAAGTGCTTTTGATGGAATTTTTGGTTCATCTCAAAATTCTGCCCCAATAT
>JAKWJD010000997.1:0-71520 GCA_027705065.1 Solanum peruvianum | reverse complement strand
CTAAAAATATTCATTTTTGGAAAGAAAGGGAAAAATCTAAAAAAATTGACTAATTTAAGAAAGTAAGTTTTAGTCATCTTCAAACTATCATAACTTCTACCTCAGGATGAGTTAGGGGTAGTTCTTGATATGGTTGGAAAGACCTTGGAGATATTTTTCCAACGCCTCCGGTTTGCGCATTTTCGATATCGTATGAGGAAGATATGCCTATTGGATTTTGGGTTATTTAAGTATGGAAAGTCCAAATCCGGATTTAAGGAAGGACAATTTAGTCTTTTCACAAATTAATTTCGTATTTCATTGTAGGGAGTTATTTGGGGTAAAAAAAAGTTTAAGTTCATATTAGAAAATCAAAATCATTGTTAAGGCTTGGAGAAGAGAGAAAAGAAGAAAAAAAGGGAGAAAAAGTCGAGGATCGCCAACAATGCCAAGTTTTGCGAGTGGAATTCGTCGAGCGTGATCCCTATAAAGGTATGTGATATCTTTTAGTGTTGGGTCATCTCAACTACACACTAATCTTGCTTCAATCCTTTGAGTTTTCAAAATTCGTTGAATGAAAATAGTGAAGTTCTTGAAAGACATGGTTGAATTCTTGTTGATTGACTTGTTGAAATGCCTATTGTTGCTTTATTTCGTAATTTCAGGTTGTTTTTTGAGTTATATCTACTTGGTATTTAAGGTACTTATAAACCTAAGTGTTTGGGAAAATAACTACGGAGGTTTGAGCTATTTAGGATCAGAAATGAGAACAACAAATCATTCAAGCGCACCTTGACAACACCAGTCGCAACACACCCTATTTGCGCTAGAGGGACTGGGGCAGCGTACCTGCAGTGAGCCAAATGGTTCCTCACACTAATAGGTCTGGCAAGGCGCGCCCTTAATTCACCAAAGCTCGCATTTTTCCCAATTTTCGTAATAAAGTATGATTAAGCCCTTCTATGGTGTTTGACACTTCCTAATGATTCTAACAACTCTAAATGACTGATAATAAATAGAAATCATCCAAAAACACGAATTCACAACCTTGAGTCTATAACTTCATATTCAAGGAATGGTTAGAGCCGACTCTAAAGAATTCTTAAAGTCCATTCATGATGTCTTTTGCAAAAACTTCAAACTTGTTTTAATACTTAAAGATCAGTTTGAATAAGGACTACAGATAAGCAGAAGAATTTCATTTCAAGTTTCATAAGTCTTTCAAAAATGTTTTAAGCGTCATTTTAAGACTTAAGATCAAGATCAGTGCAGAATAAAGTGAAGTGTTCCTTCCAAGCAGTATATAGGAAGTAAGTATTCCCAAAAGAACATAAAATGTTTTCACATTTTAAAAAAAAGGGAAACTGAGATTTTCAAAGAGACTTCGGGCTAGTTATCCAAAGAGACTTCAGGATAGTTTTCAGTTAAAGAGAAAATAGCTTTCTAAATAAAGCAAGCAAGAAAACTAAGACTTCTAAGATAACCTTTGAGCTATGTATTTTGAGAACTAATCTAAAACCATAGAATCAGTATGTTTTAAAACATAAGAAGCAGTATATAATGGGAGTAGTATTGAGCACCATTATGGGGGAGAGTTCAGACAACTCACATTCCCCATAAACCATGTACCCACCATAGGTAGAAAAGGGTTATACTACTTTTAGATCAATCCTTTTCACAGTAGACTAGTAGATTCATTAGGCAGTTCAGGTCTTATATCTTTGGACATGTATAGGATTCGCTGGCAGCGTGAGGTAGATCTTTGTATATTCACTATAACTTTTAAGTGATGGTTGTTGGTTAGAGAAACTCGTACAGAAATTAAATGTATTATATATACATCAGTTTATTTGTATTCTTACATACATCTCAAAGTTATTTGTATCCTCGTACGCATTCATAAATTACAACATTTATTCAAACAAATTTTCTTTATAATGCATTTGCTTTTTAATCGCTTTATATTAAAATGAGTTATGTTACCATAAGTTGAGCAGAGTCAAGGTAAGTATTTATTCTTACTCTTTTAAAGCTTAAGTCGTTTTAACATTTCTACTCGCATACTCGTACATTTAATGTACTAATGTCAGTTGGACTTCACCATATCATGATGCAGACGTAGGTAACAAGGATCAACATGCGACACACCGTTGATCCAGTTGAGCACTCCAGAGTCAGTAGTGAGCCTCCTAGTATTCTGGAGGACTCTTTTTATTGCTTGTACAATACTTTTCCTTATTAGGATGTTGTGGGGTCTATCCTAATATCACTCTTTTAGAAGGCTTCATAGGGAGAAATTCATATAGTTAGCATTGCGTCTCTCATTCTTTGTATTGCTAACATATTGTTATTGAGACTTAAATGCCATTTTGACCAACTTATTTACTTAAGTTATTGAATGATTTTTTTCATTGAATTAAGTCTTCCACTGAGTTAAGTAAGCCAGGTCTAGGGTCCACTGAAGGCCAGCAATATACATTGGATGCCGGCCACGTCCAGGGTATAGGCTCAGGGCATGACAAACTTGGTATCAGATCTCAGAGTTCAAGAGTCCTAGGGAGTCTATGAAGTCGTGTCTGTTGAATCCTAGTTATCGGTGTGAAGTGTGTCATATCTATAATTAGAAATATGGGATATTTACGAATTCCTCACTTCTTTCATATTCTTTTTCATGCGTTATAATTTATGTTTAAAAGTTTCTCTCTAACATATTTGAGCTTGTTTCAGGTTATCATAACTCCACGAAGACCAGTAAGAGCTCGCCTAGTTTGGAGGAACGTAGAGAAACGAGAGTTGCTCAATGCACCTAAAGCACAACCGCAAGGTGAAGATTCTAATGTTGAGTTTAGAGGGCCAATAAGGATTCTTAGTCAAGTGGTAGCCAATCAAGTTGGGAAGAAGACAGGAGCCCGACAAGAAGAGGCTGACACTTCAAGGATTTGTAGTTCCACGGGTTCGATCACTACTGAGGATCTGGAGAATTTTGTTGAGGAACTGAAGAAGGTTTTTTATGTGATGCAGGTTGCTGATGTTGAATGGGTTGAGATGGCTGCATATAAACTGAATAATATGGGTAGGACTTGGTTATACCAGTGCAAGGAGGGTAGAGATGAAGATGCACCACATCCGAGTTGGTCCTATTTTGAAGAGGCTTTCTTGGGGCATTTATTTCCCCGAGAATTGAAAGTGGCTAAGGTACGGGAGTTTCTTACACTGAAACAAGACTCCTTGAGTGTGCATGAGTATGGTTTGAAGTTCACCTAACTGTTCCGCTATGCTCCTAAGAGGGTTGAGGACATGAGAAGCAACATGAGATTGCTTGTCGCTGACTTAGGTCGTGCATCAAGCAATGAGGGCAAAGCTGCTATGTTGATATGCGACATAAACATATCAAAGTTGATTATTTATATGTAGCAGGTTGAATAGGAGAAGATGAGGGACAGAGAAGAGTATAGAAATAAGAGAGCTAAGACAGGGAATGAGTGCGGGAAGCAGAAGAGTAATGCCAACCGGTCATATTTCCAAAAGAAACAGAAGGTTCTTGCCCCATAATTTTCTAGTGCACCTGCACCTAAGAACAAAGGTAAGTACTATTGTCAGAATTGTAGAGCTAAACCTGCATATTTACATGGCAGTGTGGCACAAGGGTGTAGTAAGCGTCCTGCCTGCGCCAAGTGTGGTAGAAACCACTCTGATGTTTGTTGTGAGTGATCCATTGGTTATTTCAAGTCGAATCAGAATAGGCATGTCATGAGAGAGTGTTCAAAGAAAAAGCAAGGAAGTGGTAATGGGGGCCAATAGAACCCAGTCTTTATCAGTTGCTCAACCAGAAAGTGTTGCACCTAAGGGAACTACTTTCGGTTCTAGTGGAGGAACAAACTGTTTATATGCTCTCAATAATTGCGAAGAGCATGAGAACTCGCCAGATGTTGTCACTGGTATGATTCAAGTCTTTGACTTTATTGTTTATGCATTTCTAGACCATGGAAACAGTTTATATTTTGTAACTCCATATATTTCCATGAACTTTGATATTATTACTGAGCAACTTGGTTAAATATTCGGTGTCTCCACACCTGTTGGTGAATCCATTTTAGCATAAAGAGTCTATCGTAATTGTCCCATTTCCGTCAATCACAAGAGTACCATGGCTGATTTAGTTGAGTTAAACATGTTAGACTTCGATGTCATTCTAGGTATAGACTCGATTCATGTTTGTTATGCCTTAGTTGATTGTAGAACTCGAGTAGTCAAGTTTCAATTTCCAAATGAGTCAGTCTTAGAGTGGAAAAATAGGATCGATTTATTTCGTACCTCTAAATTGGTTTCTAAGGGGTGTGTCTATCACTTAGTCCAAGATAATGACTCTAGTGTTAAGATATTTCCTATTCAATCAGTTCCAGCAGTAAAAGAGTTCCCAGAAGTCTTTCCAGATGATCTTCCCGAAGTCCTTCCTGAGATAGACATAGTCTTTGGTATAGATCTCCTTCCATATACTCGTCCTATAATTTTATCTTTGAGGTCATTTTGGTGAACTTTTGATTGAAATCAATTGTTCATGTTTCACAAGCTCTAAAACACATTAATTTGTTGAAAAATCAAAAGAACGACCGTGTGATGGAGATGCAAGGCCGACTCAATAATATTGGGGACCTAAAGCAAAATTAAAGAGAGGGACCCTAATACTTTTTAATACTTTTATTTAAAATCTACTTTTTACCTATTTTAGATGTGAAGTTATTAGATACTATTTTATGAACAATTTGATTTAATAATTCTTTTTCAAATGGTAATATAGCTAATTCATTCAACCTCTCTTGAGACTTAGTTGATCTTATAGAAGATTCTGTCAATTTAAATTTTGAAAAACTTCTTTCAGCTGCAGTAACGGTTGCAGAAACTGTAAACATTATTCTATAAGCAATATGTGTATTTGGAAAATACCACTTCGCTCACCTACAAAAATGTATTTCATTCGCCTACAAAACCACCTTTCTAGTTAAGTCTTTTTATTTAATTGAGTATTTTCGTTAGATCATTATCTTCTACTTATATTGTTTCATTTAATACAAAAAGTAAATCCAAACCATCAATATCATAAGAACTATTACATGGTAAAGAAAGTTTTAGGTTAAGACAATATATTTAAAATCTCATCATCTCTTGATCTCAATAATTTACCACAAAATAAGAAATCAAAAATATTTTCATATGCTTTAATTGGTTCGAATCTATTTTGAAGTGAAAAAATATTTTGATCTACCCTACATATATAAAGCAATAAACACTAAAAGATTCTTCAAGGGACTTTGTGATTTCACTATCCATATTTTCATTAAATTGTTTCTTACAAAATTCAGGTTTATTTTCATCTCATTTGCAATTTCCTTAGCACAAATAATAACACACATTAGTACCCCCAGTAATTGTATTTTTAATAAATAGAGCCCCCAAAATATATGAAGCCCCAAGCAATGGATTTAGTGGCCTAGGGGTTAAGACGGTCATAAACAAATTGAGTCTCTATAGGAATTCTCGTAAGCCGTACAGATGAAATGAAGTCATTTTCATATAAATGACATGGAGGGTTGTTATGTGTAAAAACTTGGCCAATTAATTGTGAACGTGCTTTCTGTACTTCCACTTGCATAATTGACACCCATTTCTAAATATCTTTGTGGTGATATACCACCCTATTATTGTGATGACGCATGGTGTGAATGTGGGCAACAACCTCCTCAAGGTCAAATTTTATAAATTAGTTAAAGCATAAATTGAAAAAATAAATTTTCATGGGATGAAATTAAAAGAAAAGTTGGGACTCTTTGTTTCTTCCTTTAAAAATATATTATTGGAATTAAACTCCAATTTTTAAGTGACTTACGACTGGACATTAAATAAATAGGATTTTTCATTGTGTCCTTTTTCATGACCCATACCTTTCTTTTGATTAATAATCTGGAATGATATTTGTATTCTACATTAATTATATGTACTAAAACATAGACTTTATTAAGAGGGGTCTTTGATGATTAAAATGTTTCATTTTTTTCTGAAGTTGAACAAACATGAAAATTATTAGTTCGAGAATGAATAACATATTATTTTAAGAAAAATATTCACAAGCAATAGACTTCAAATTCCTTAGCCTATATTTGATTGTGTGATACTTTATTCTCTAGATGAGTAAATTATTACATTGAAACTATTAATATTTATGTTTAAATATATATTTTGTGATTCCATCATATTAGTCAATGGAAAAATTATATAATTATATATTTTTCAAAGTGTGGGCTTTTTCCTCATGTTTATGATGATAGGGATATGTAAGTCTTTTACTTGATTTTATCTATTAGTAGTGCATCATCATACACTTCTCTCTAATATTTTCTAAATTAATTTTGAAAAGCTTCTTGTGTTGAAATATGAAATGTGTTTTTCTAATAATTATAGATTCTAATATTTAATTTGATAGGTGCCTCACCAAAGTTGAAGCGAAAGACCTGCGCAGGTGTTTTTGCAAGACAGATGCAGACTGTAAACATCTTTGCGGCGATATACCTCCCTATTATTGTGATGGTGAATGGTGTGAATGTGGACCATCGACTTCCCAAAGGTCGAATTACAAAAACTAGTGAAAATAGAAATTGAAGAATTAAAATGTCATAGAGTAAAATAGAAAGGAATATATATTTGAAAATTTAATTTTTGTTTCAATGTAACCTATAACATGGCGTTACCAAAGTAAGAAAGTTTATTATTTTCTGCCGTTTTGTTTCTACGTAACTTCCAACAATGCGTCAGCCAATACAGAAAGCTTTTTGTTTCCTTCTTTATGTCATATACCTTTATTTTGATAAACAATCTTTTATTCTTATTTTGATAAATAATCTTATATTCTTATTCCTTTTTAGGAGAATTTCTCTATAAAAAGTGTTCACTTTTTTTTAGAGTTGAACTGCAATAAATAAAAAATTTTCCAAAAACTTTGAATTCAACAATTTTAAGAATTTTCACTTTTCCCCCACAAATTACTCACCCAAATTATAAAACAACTCCAATTTGAATTCATTGCCAAACGCTACTTCAATTTTTTTTTTAATTTGAAATAAATTGTCTTTAACAAATTTAACAAAAAACATGGCCAACCATTAAGCTTAATGGTCGGTTGTGCTACTCGACATGTTTGTCTGGCTGCTGCTCAAGACCTGTAGGTTTAAATGCATTGCCCCCGACAAGGGGTGTCAGTACAAAATAATGTACATAGAATGTAAGATATGTTGGAAGTTGACATTAAAGTAAAAGTATTGAACGAAAAGGGAAGGGATGTAATACAAGTAAAATATGTAATCTCCCTATAACAATAAAATATAAGCACATGAAAAATAATTACCTAACAGGACCCCTATAGCCTGGTAGGTACAAAAAAACACACAATCCCTTTAGGTCATAACGAGAGTAACAATCGCTAAATACCCATATTAGCCCCCTTACCTGGATCCCAATGACGACATGTTCTAAACCATCTGAATGTACATCTTCCAAGAACCAATCACTGTATAAAAAATAAATTTTAGCGAAAATTAATTAGCAATTGCTGTTAAATATGTATTTGTAGCGGCAATTAGCACTCTTTGTATGTGTTCCTAAAGGATTTAGCGACATTTGGTCTAATGACACTTAACTAATACCGGTAAATACGTTAACACCCTTTATTAATGTGTCAATTTATTGCCTCAAAAAGTTATTTTTGTTGTAGTTATCGCAAAAAATATGAAGTTCTATGGTACAATACACATGTGCTAGCCCGTAGGTACAACCTACCTAACCTATAGACACGGACTACTCTTCATGTAGACTTGGTCTACCATGATCATAGGCACGATTTACCTTGCCTTGAGTGATTTCTCACTTGGCTTGTCAAGGCCTAGTGGAATGCTCGATTATAGATTCTTTATACTCCTGTAAATGGTTGGGGTCGGCCAACCCATAGATATAAAAGGGTAGGCACAATATAACAATTAATATGTATGATAGTGTATGTGTTTGTTGAGGCCAAAACAAGCTTCTAGAAGTTAGACGACAAAATATTAAGAAAATAACAAGTAATCATAATTGATCAAAATTTAATCATAACATTTTTTATTATCCACTAATAATTGACTTGAGTATCACCAGTAGACGTTATATCATTTCGAGGTAGCCAACAAAGTAGGACAAGGCTAAAAGTCAAATAATGTCAATAGAACAGTTATAAAAAGCTTAGATCTTTACGATCAACAAAGTCGGAAAATGTGTCTTTATGAAGCTTCCTCAACCCGTTACTTCTTCTGGAAATAATTAAACTCGAAGTTATGAATGAATAATTTGATTTTGATCTTTTCACATGCCTCTGAATGTACAACAAAAGGGGTATATATGAATTTAGTTTACTGAATATTAATATTTCTCTTCATTCATCATAACGTGAGATTATTTCATTGTTAAGAATTTTAAATTATCATTAACCAGCAAAAAGCATTACACCATAAGATTTCTTATTATTATCTCAGCCGAGAAGAGTAACAATTAGCTGTTAAGTAACATGGAATTATTGTGGTGGTTCAAATATCTTCTTAACTTAAATATTCGAATCAATTTATTTTGACATGAAATTCGCATATAAGCCACAAAAGTTTTGTTCATAAGATAATAAGATAAAAATAAGAATTTATGGAATTGAGCAAATATGTTTTAAAATCCATTGAAACCGTATTTTGTGGATTTTAAAAAGTGTCTCAACCTTATTAAGAATTTAACTTTATCTCTTGTCCATATTTTGATTTTCAAGTAAAAGATTTTTTAATGTCTTTCCAAAATAAATTTCTTAATTTTCCTAAATTAAAAAGTTAATCTGTTTTCGAATAGATATTTGCTAAACTATATGAAATTTTTTACTTGAGTTCAAAATACATAAGCCCATATCAAGGTGAATTTTTATTTTTACATTATTTCCTCTTTAATGTTCCTCCTATTATCTAATAATAGTATTTTTTTTATTATATGATGGAGTCAACAATATAAGAGAAATCTAAAGTAAAGCTACATAAACATGAAATTAATCATTGTCTCCAAAATAGGTTATGGATGAAAAAAATTAGCCCTAGCATATGATAGATGGTGCTAGCCTGAGTAACATCATATGTGTCAGAGGTTATAGATACTTTCACAGGTAATGAACCTGCATGAAATAAAAACTTTTTGTAAGTCATCTATAACATCAAATCTATTTAACAATATCACAAATCAAATCATTAAAATGCTACCTACAATTATAATTTGCCCAACCAATTCTTTGTTGAGCCATATCATATACAATGATCCTATCTATAAGCACAACATCTGCGTAACAAGAAAGAGAATTTCATAACAATTAAATTGTGATGCAACTAGGGAACAAAGAAAGATACATATCGTAAATTACATACGACCTTATTTTCTGTATTTTACCATCAGATTATTAAAATGTAATATTACCAGTAAAAATATATGAAAAGTAACTATTATTCAAAAACTAACCTCCTATTGTTGTTAAGCTTAAATTCCTTCTTATAAAGTGAATGCACCACTTACCAGCACCATCCTGTTAAACACATATAATATAACATATGAATTTTATTGTAGAAGATTTTAAATTACAAATGAATATCGAATCAAATACATACAACAAAACCCATATCCTTGAGATAGTCTGTTGGTGTTAAATTCATGGATGCATCACCAGCGAAGTTTAGAGAAATTGTAGGAAACACCTCGGCTATGTTCTCTGTGAAACTGCTCAAGTCATTAAAGAGAAGAATTTGGTATTCAATTAATAACTTTTATTAAATATTCACTAACAGAAAACAATGTAATTCACCTTGAGGAAATGAGATAGCATGGGTACATTGCTGATGTGATTGGCTTAGCTGAAGGTGAAACAACTGCATTTATCTGCAAATTAATTATTCAAGTTAAGAAAAATGGTAAATTAGTTTGACTTCTTTGTACATGTACATGTTAATACATAATTAGAAGAATAGTTGAAATCAACTTTGTCTGATCTATACGAGAAACAAGCATATATCCTAGAATTTGAAAAGTTATAACGAAAATAGTCTATCAAATTACTGGACACTGCCTTGTTGCCTGATAGAGCATTGAAGGTAGTGGTTACTGCCTTGATGCGTGCATGAGACGTCTTCTATGCGATAGCACATGTCAAAAACATTTAATAACAGCCCTATGTCGTGGTTAACCTCCCAAGTTAAAAAATTTACCCTAGCTAGCTCTTAAGTAAATGATTGATCTCTACACGGATTATCCCTCATCCAAGGTATGATTTGGCCATAAAATATTGTTTATTTTGGAGAATAATTATATTAGATACTACCCGTTAAGATGATACAATTTTTTTATTTGAGATAGGCACTTGTTCTCAAATTAAGGCTTGGGATGTTGCATTGAGGATGATATGCTCTTTAACTTGTGGTGGTTGTAAATCGAGTTAATGTTAGTGCTCAACGTTTTTTTTTATGATCTTCCAGGTTGGGGAAGTAGCTGTGATTACCTGCATGACGATAGAGTATGACTATGGAAGCATTGGGTCCCCACCGGATATCCCGAGTAAGTTAACTCTGTAGATCTTCTTTACATGCTGCAAGCATCTCTTGTCATAAAATCTCTGATAGTACCCTCGGTGCGATTCACATGCTTACATGGATATATTTATGCAAAACCACTATGTTGAACATATATTAAACTCCAACTCATAACTTTGGGAGTATTATAAGCTTAGTTCTAAAAACTTAAGGTTAAAGCTATCAAGTTTAAATCTTGGATTTGTCTCAGTTATGAGGTTTCAACTGAAGAGGAGAATTCATGCTCCTGCGGATCCCAACATTCATATGTGCTCTATTAAGAAAGGGGAGAAAAAACAACAACGGATTGAGCTGGGTAGGACAGTGTTCTTTTTGGTAATCTAATTGCTGAGTTTGAAACATCTTAATATATATAGGTGGAGTTGGTGGCTTGTAGACCCCGTAAAGCTTCAATGATTTTATATGTAATTGCCACATACTGGAGTAGTCCACAGATTTTCCATCAAGGAGAAAACACAGGAGAATTTTGAAAGCCCACAGGCTTAGCAAACTTTTGATTGGTTCTAGGGAACTTCAAATCCAAAATGCACAACAGAAAAGCCTCTAACTGCATCCAAAATCGATAATTGCATCCAAATTCCCTTGAAATATTTTATTTCTAGTCTATCACTAGTAACAACTTGGAGAAGCACGCCAATACTAATGAATGTTGAAACGGTGACCAGCTGGACAGAATTGTAGCCAGAGTACTTGACCACTTTCTTGATGAACGATAAGCGAATGCTGAGCAATTTCAACTATACCTTACGTCAACGATAAGCGAATGACAAGCCAGATTGTATAATTGAAGGCATGGAGTACTTGGGCTAAGATTGGGGTACCGTTTCTACCTAGCTGCTTCAGAAGGGCTAACATATTTACTTCAATTTGTGGCAAAAAAAAAAAAGAGATAAAGAAAAAGAACTTATCACAACAAACTTAGATGTCTATGTTAGAAAAAATTACTGTTAGTATTTCAAATTCTAAAATTATCTGCCATTTGTAACACCGGTTGCACATAATCGTTCAAATGCTGCCTTAGCACCGCCTAAGAAACCTGCAAAGTTTTCTGGAGTCCACTTCAAGAGATGGTAACAAAAGATGTTCTTCTATCTCACTACGTTGAGTCTGCAGAGGTTCATTAACGAGAATGCTCGTGTCATGTCGGATGGTACTCCGCCAAAAGAACGATTATTGGTAATAGAAGCATGGACACACTCAGATTTTTTGTGTAAAAATTATATTCTGAATGACCAACAAGATGATCTGTACAATTTGTACAGGAATATCAAAACCTCAAAAGAACTCTGGGATGCTTTAGAAAAGAAGTACAAAACAACGGATACCGAAATGAAGAAGTTCATTGTGGCAACGTTTCTGGACTATAAGATGATAGACAGTCAGACCGTCGTCACCCAAGTTCAAGAACTTCTTCTTATTTCTCTTTCTGTTTTAAATAACCTTACAAGTACAGGTTAATAAAACTATGGTCATTGATTCGAATAAAACGCCTGGATTCAACTCATGAACGACCTCAATCTTACTCTATGAAGTGGTGGATGTCAGTCTTACGATATACAACTCATAACGTATACACTCATGTTTCTGAATATGCTTAGTCCCATGAACTAATGATATACCTTCAATTTCTAGTGAATTAATGCTACGCAACGCATATTCTTAGATCAAACTTCTTGAATGATTCGTGCTTATGATCTTTTCTCTCAAAGACCATCCAGTAGTCGTACTTCAGTTTTGATAGGGTTGTTGATAGAAGTTTAATGTTGGTTTAGATGAGAGGGTAGACACTCTTTATGGTGAATATTAGTGTATGTTTATTCCACATGTGTAAAATATTGAAATGACTATTGGTTATATGTAGTAGCTAGATTAAAATATTTTATGTTTTTACTTATTAGTAATACATGAACTTCCAGTTGGTTGAGATGATAGGAAAATGGATAGTTCTTAGAAGAATTGGATACTTATAAGTTCATGGAGTGTTTATAATACTAGGCTTGAATAGGGTGCTGATATACATGTAAATGACTTGATTAGAACTCAGAGGTTTGTTTAGTGAATTTGTAAGAAGAAGTCGTATTCTCGAGATAAAAATCCTTACAGAGCTATAAATCGTGAATTCAGTGGTTTAGATTAATATGATAACCTTATGTGGTGCACCTTGTGACTCCAAGTTAGTCTTAAACACATTAAGAGAATGCAGTTAGGCTCAGACCTTCAGACCTTCGCAGCAGAAGACATATGTACCATTGGAGGAGCTATAGGTAGTAGCTTATGAAGTGTAGCGTTCAGAAGGAGGAGTGAAGTGAGATGTTTTGCTAAGATTAAGAGCTATTAGTCATATCACTTGACGCTTAGTAATTGTATTATTTTTCCATGCCCAAGATATCCCTATTTCATGTCAAATAATTTGAGGTAGAGTATGAACAACGTTTTAATCTATATCATTCATGTTTAATGGACCTGGGCAGATGGCTCAGATTCTTAAGATTTGTGAGTTCTTTATGTTTGAATATGTGACAAATCGTGCCCGTATTTCTTTCTCAAGAAGGTTATGAGAAATTTTGATGAGAACGTTTGATGTGATAGCCTTATTTCTATTGTGATTTCGAGAAACTTCATGTCATGACCCGTAATCTGGAAATCTTTCGTGAACGTTCCTGAGAAGCATACTCTAGTCGAAAATTATTAGTTCGAGATTGAATAACATATTACTTTAAGAAAAATATTCAGAACTTATAAACTTCAAATTCTTTAGCCTCTATTTGATTGTGCGATACTTAAATCCCTAGATGAGTAATTTATTACATTGAAAAAATTAATTTTTATGTTTAAATATATTTTGTGATTCCATCATATTAGTCAAAGGAAAAATGATATAATTATATTTTTCCTCTTTCATTTAATGCTAGTTTGACTTTGTTAAAGTTGTTTAGTAGAAGGAACATAAGATAAAAACAAAATAGTTATATTACAAGATTAAAAAACTATACATATTTATTAAATAGTCAACTAAATATACTATAAATAGGACACAAAGAAAACAAAACATCATCATCAAGTGACTTACTGAGCATACAAAAAAAATTAAGATATGTCTTTCAAATTGTGGGTTTTTTTCCTCATGTTTACGATGGTACCGATATGTAAGTCTTTTACTTGATTTGATCTATTAGTAATGGTGTATCATACACTTCTCTCTAATATTTTCTAACTTAATTTTGAAAAGCTTCTTGTGCTGAAATATGAAATGTGTTTTCCTATTAATTATAGATTCTAAGAAATTCTTGATCACCAAAAAAGATGGTGCATATAACATATGAAAATCGACAAATTTTGGGGGTTTACTTGGTGTGTGGCTCATTTGACCTTTAAAATGGGTCGCTTTGGATGAGATGACCAACAAGCTCCATAGATAATATCTTAACAAAAGTACGTGTAAATTTTTGGCAAAAAATAATCTCGGAATTTCAAATCACCAAAAAAGATGGTGGACTATAGCACATGAAAATCGACAAAATGAGGGGGTTTTCTGCTCTGTGGCTCGTTTGCCTTTATAATGGACCGTCTTAGCTGTGGTGACCATCTGAATCCATCGATATGGTCTTAAGAGACGTCCATGTAAATTTTTAGTATAAATGACCTAGAAATTATGGATCACCAAAAATAATGGTGGACTATATAGCACACGAAAATCAGTAAAATGGGGGGTTTACCTACTCTAGGATAGTTTGACCTCTAAAATGAGTTTTTTTGGTTGTGGTGACTAAACGACCTCATATTTAAGGTACTAATGTGCGTCCGTATAAGTTTTTGGCAAAATGATCTCGAAATTACGGATAACTACAAAAGTGGGTTGACTATAGCACAAAAAAATCGGCAAAATTGGGGGTTTACTTGCTTTGGTGATCGTTTACCTTGAAATTGGATTGTTTTGGCCGTTGTGATCAACTAGCTTTACCAATAAGGTCTTAACGGACATCCATGTAATTTTTTGGCAAAAGTGATCTCGAATTTCTAGATCACCAAAATAGATGGTGAACTATAGCTCACGAAAAAATAGGCAAAATGGCGGTTTTACCTTCTGTAGGGTTTGTTTGACCTTGAAAATAGGTTGTTTTGACCATGGTTACCAACCACCTCCTTAGATAAGGTCTTACGGCATGTCCATGTTATATTGTGGAAAAAATGATATCAGAATTTCGGATCACAAAAAAAAGTTGGTGGATTATAGCACAAGAAAATTGGCGAAATTGGGGTTTACCTGCTTTGGGGCTCGTTTGACCTTAAAAATGGGCTGTTTTGGATTTGGTGACCAATAGGTTCAATAGATAAAGTTTTATTGGATGTCCGTGTGAAATATTGAAAAAAATTACCTTGTATCTTCGAATCTCCAAAAAAGATGGTGGACTATAATACAAAAATCAGCAAAATGGGGGATTTAACTACTATGCGGCTCGTTTGACCTTGAAAATGGGTCATTTTGGCAATGGTGATCAACCGAATCCATAGATAAGGTCTTAGCGGACGTCCGTGTAAATTTTTGACCAAAATAATCTCATAATTCCGGATCACCAAAAAAGATGGTGGACTATATAGAACACCAAAATCAGTGAAATGGGGGGGGGGTTACCATCTCTGAGGCTCATTTAACCTTGAAAACGAGTCGTTTTTCCGTGGTGACCAACCAGCTCCATAGATAAGGTCTTAACTAACATCTGTGTAAGCTTTTGAAAAAATAATCTTATTCCGGATCACCAAAAAAGATAGTGCACTATAGCACATGGAAATTGACAAAATTGCGGTTTTACCGTCTTTGTGGCTCGTTTCACCTTGAAAATGAGTCATTTCGTCCGTGGTGAACAATCGAATCCATGGATAAAGTCTTAAAGGATGTCCGTGTAAGTTTTTGAAAAAATGATCTCGTAATTCTTGATCACCATAAGAGATGGTGGGCTATAGCACACGAAAATTGGCAAAATAGGGGGTTTACCTGCTCGATGTCTTGTTTTATGTTTAAAATAGGTTGTTTTGTCTATAATGATCAATCAATTCTATATATAAGGTCCTAAAGGATGTCCGAATATATTTTTTGTAAATATAATCTCTAACTTTTGGATCACCAAAAGTAAGGTGGACTATAGCACATGAAAAGCGGCAAAATTGGGGGTTTACCTTCTCTTGGGCTCTATTGACCTTGAAAATGGGTCGTTTTGACCATGATAACCAACCAGCTCCGAAGATAATGTTTTAACAGACGCCCGTCTAAATTTTTTGCAAAAAATTATCTCAGAATTTTTGATTACCAAAAAAGATGGTGGACTATATTACATGAAAATCAGCAAAATGAGGGGGGGGGATTTACCTGCTCTAGGGTTTGTTTGAACTTGAAAATGGGTTGTTTTTTATGTGGTGACCAACTAGCTCAATAGATAAGGTCTTAATAGACTTCCATATTATATTTTGGCAAAAAAAATATCGGAATTCTTAATCACCAAAAAAGATAGTGGATTATATAACACAGGAAAATCGGCAAAATTGGGGGTTTACTTGCTATGGGGATTGTTTGACCTAGAAAATGGATCGTTTTAGCCTTAGTGACCAACCAACTCTATATATAAGATCTTAGCGGACCTCCGTGTAAATTTTTGGCAAAAATAATCTCGAATTACGCATCACCAATAAAGATGGTGGACTATAACACAAATAAATTGGCAAATGGGAGGTTTACCTGCTCTGCGGATTGTTTGACCTTGTAAATGGGTTGTTTAGCTGTGGTTACCAACGATATTTAACACTAAAAATAGGCAAAATGGTGAATTTACCTGTTATGGGGCTTTTTGACTTTGAAAATGAGTTGTTTTGGCTTTGGTGATCAACCAGCTCCATAGACAAGGTCTTAACGGACGTCCGTGTTAATTTTTGGCGAAAATGATCATAGAATACGGATCACCAAAAATGATGGTGGACTATATAGCTCATGAAAATCGGCAAAATAGGGTTTACCTGCTCTAGGCATGTTTGACCTTAAAAATGAACCGTTTTAGCCGTGTTGATCACCGGATCCATAGATGAAGTCTTACGGACGTTCGTGTAAATTTTTAACAAAAATGATCTCAAAATTTTTTATCTTTAAAAAAGATGGTGGACTATAGCACAACAAATTGGCAAAATGAGGGGTTTACCTGCTTTGGGGCTTGTTTGGTCTTGTAATTGGGATGTTTTAGCCGTGGTGACCAACCGACTCCAAAGAGAAGGTCATAAAGAATTTCTGTGTAACTAATTGCCAATTTTTTTGGAATTTCGGATCTCCAAATGAGATAGTGTACTAAAGCACAAGAAAATCGACAAATTAGGGGGTTTACCTTCTCTGGGTTCATTTGACATTGAAAATGGGTTGTTTTGGATGTGGTGACTAAGCGGCTCAATGGATAAGGTCTTTACGAACGTCCGTGTAAATATTTTGCAAACATGATCTTGGAATTTTAGATCACCAAAAAAGTTGGTGGACTATAGCATACGAAAATCAGTAAAATTGGGGTTTACCTGTTCTACGACTTCCCTCGATTCGTACCTATGTTTCTAGTTGTTTTTACACTCTATGGTACGTTTAAACATCGATAGATAATCCAAAACATGAGATTATAACCCTTTAATTCATAATTTAAATTCAAGTTAGATCTTAGAGTCAAGTCCCAAACGTTCTTACGATCTTTCAAAAGTCTTTTACAATTGATCTCGAAATACTGGATCACCAAAAAAGATGGACTATAGCACACGAAAATCAGTAAATTAGGGGGTTTACCTTCTCTCATCTTGTTTGACCTTGGAAATGGGTCGTTTTAGCCGTGGCGACCAACCGGCTCCATAAATATGGTCTTAACGTGCATCTTTGTAAAATTTTGTCAAAAAAGATTGATCTCATAATTCTTGATCACTAAAAAAGATGGTGGACTATAGCACACGAAAATCGGCAAATAGGGGTTTTACCTTCTCTGCGGTTCGTTTAACCTAAAATGGGTTGTTTTGGCTATGACGACTCCATAGATAAGGTCTTAACAGACGTCCTTGTATATTTTTGGCAAAGAAAATCTCAGAATTTTGGATCACCGAAAGAGATGGTTAGAACATGAAAATCGGCAAAATAGAGGGTTTACCTGATCTAGGGCTTATTTAACCTTGAAAATGGGTTGTTCTGGCCGTGGTGACCAACTCAATCCATAGATAAGGTCTGGGCTCATTTGACGTTGAAAATGGGTCTTTGTGGCCATGGTGAAAATCTGGGTCGATAAATATGCTCTAAACGGACGACCTTTTAATTTTTTGGCAAGAATAATATCAGAATTTTAGATCAACAAAAAAGATAGTGGACTATACCACATGAAAATCCGCAAAATAGGGGGTTTACGTGCTTTGGGGCTCATTTGACCTTCAAGATCGGTCGTTTTAGTCGTGGTGACCAATCGACTCCATAGATAAGGCCTTAACAGAAGTTTGTGAAAGTTTTTGAGAAAAATGATCCCAAAATTCCAGATCACCAAAAAAGATGGTGGACTATAGCACGTGAAAATTGGCAAAATGGGGGGTTTAACTGCTCTAAACTTGTTTCACCTTAATAATGGCCGTTTTGGTCGTGCTGACCAATCAACTCCATAGATAAGGTATTAAAGGACGTCTGTGTAATTTTTTAGCAAAAATGATTACGGAATTCTAGATCACCAAAAAGATGATTGAATATAGTACACGAATATAGACAAAATTGGGGGTTTAGCTGCTCTGGGCTTGTTTGACCTAGAAAATGGGCCACTTTAGCCAAGGTGACCAACCGAATCAAGAGATAAGGGCTTAACGAATGTTCGTGTAAATTTTTGGCAAAAATATATCAGAATTCCGGATCACCAAAAAAGATGGTAGACTATAGCATACGAAAATCAGTGATATAGGGGGTTTACGTGCTGTGGGGCTCGTTTGATCTAAAAAATGGGTCGTTTTGGCTGTGGCAACCATTCAGCTCCATAGATAAGGTCTTAATAGATTTTTGGAAAAAATGATCTCAGAATTCTGGATCACCAAAATATATGGCAGATAATAGCACACAAAAATCGAAAAATCAGGGGTTTTACATGCTCTAGGCTCGTTTGGCCTATAAAATGGGCTGTTTTGACTGTGGTGACCAACCGATTCCATATATAAGGTGTTAATGAACGTTCATGTGATTTTTTTGGCAATCATAATCTCAGAATTTCAAATCACCAAAAAAGATAGTTGACTATAGCACATGAAAATTGGAAAAATGGGGTGTTTACCTGCTCTAGGCTCGTTTGACCTTGAAATGGGTCTATTTTGTTGTGGTGAACAATCGGCTCCATAGAGGAGCTCTTAATGAACGTTCGTGTTTATTTTTGGAAAAAATAATTTTTGAATTTCGGATCACTAAAAAATATGGTGGACTATGACATATGAAAATCGGCAAAATGGGGGTTTACATGCTCTAGGCTTGTTTGACCTTAAAAATGGGTTGTTTTGGCAGTGGTGACAAACCATCTCCACAGATAAGGTATTAACGGAAGGCCTTGTAAATTTTTGGCAAAAATGATTTGCATTCCGGATCATCGACCGAAAAATATGGTAGATTATAGCACACAAAAATTGGCAAAATGAGTGGTTTACCTACTTTGGGGCTCGTTGGACATTGAAAATGGGACGTTTTGTCCGTGGTGACCAAATAGCTCCATAGATAAGGTCTTAACAAATATCAGTGTAAGTTTTTTCCAAAAATGACCTTAGAATTTTGGGTCACAAAAAATATGGTGGACTATAATACACAAAAATCTGTAAAATAGGGGTTTACCTGCTCTGGGCTCGTTTGACCTTGAAAATGGATCGTTTTATTCGTGATGACCAACCATCTCCATAGATAAGGTCTTAAGTGAGGTCCGTGTAAATTTTTGGCAAAAATGATCTCGGAATTACTGATCACCAAATTAGATGGTGGTGTATAGCACACGAAAATCAGTAAATTAGGGGTTTACTTGCTCTGGACTTGTTTGACCTTAAAAATTAGTTCGCTTTTGGTGTGGTGACCAATCGTCACCATAGATAAGGACTTAACGGATGTTCGTGTAAACTTTTGGCAAAATAATATCTCGGAATTCTAGTTACCCAAAAAGATGGTGGACTATATAGCACAAGATAATCGACAAAATGGGTGGTTTACCTGCTTTGGGGCTCGTTTGACCTTGAAAATGGGCTATTTTGGTTGTGGTAACCAACTGATTGCATAGATAAGATCTTAATATATATACGTGTAAATTTTTGAAAAAATTATCTTAGAAATCCTGATCACCAAAAAAGATGGTCGCTATATAACACAAGAAAATCGGTAAAATGGGAGGTTAAATGCTCCGTGGTCGTTTGACCTTGAAAATGACCCGTTTTGGCCGTGGTAACTAATCGGCTACACAGATAATGTCATAACGGAAGTCTTTGTTAAAATTTGGAAAAAACGATCTCGAAATTTCAAATCACCCAAAATTGGTAAAATGGGGACTTTACCTGCTCTAGGGTTCATTTGACCTTAATATGGACCTTTTTTCCGTGGTGACCAAGCGACTCCATAGATAAGATCTAACGGACGTCCGTGTAAATTTTTGGTAAAAATGATGTCCGAATTCAAGATCACCAAAAAATAATAATGGACTATATAGCACACGAAAATCGGCAAAATAGGGGTTTACCTGCTCTGGGCCTCGTTTGACCTTGAGAATGGGCCGTTTTCGCCATTGTGACCAATCGACTCCATAGATAAGGTCTTAAAAAATGTCCATGTAAATAAAAAATAATCTCGGAATCCGGATCACCAAAAAAGATGGTTGACAATATGACACAAAAATTCGGCAAAAATAGGGGATTTACCTGCATTTGGGCTCGCTTGACCATGAAAATGGTCGTTTTGGCCGTGCTGACAAACCAGCTATATGCATAAGATCTTTACGGACGTCTGTATAATTTTTTTTCAAAAATGATCTTGTAATTTGGATCACCAAAAAAGATGGTGGACTATAGCACACGAAATTGGGAAAATATGTGGCTTTACCTGCTCTAGGACTCGTTTTACCTTGAAACCAAGTTATTCTGGCCGTGGTGACCGGCTACGTAAGTAAGATCTGAATGGACGTCTGTATAAATTTCTGGCAAAAATACTCTCGGAATTCCACATCACCAAAAAAGATGGAGGACTAAAGCATACGAAAATCGGTAAAATGTAGGGTTTACCTGCTCTAGGCTCGTTTGACCTTGAAATTAACCATTTTTTTCTTGCTAATAAACCAGATATAGATAAGGTCTTAACGGATGTGCGTGTAAATTTTTGGCAAAAATAATTTTGAAAAATCGTATCACCAAAAAATATGGTGGACTATAGCACACGATCACCAGCAAATTGGGGGATGTACGTTCTCTGGGCTCACTTGACCTTGAAAATGGATTGTTTTTGCCGTAGTGACCAATCAACTCCATAAATAAGGTTTTAAAGAATGTCCATATAAATTTTTGGAAAAAATTATCTCAAAATTATGGATAACCTAGAATGATGTTGGGCTATAGCACACGAAAATTGGCAAAATGGGCGGTTTACCTGCTCTGTATCTTGTTTGACCTTAAAAAGGGTCGTTTCGGATATGGTGACCAAACAAATCCATAGAGAAGGTCGTAACGGACGTCCATGTAAATTTTTAGCAAAAAATATCTTTGAATTTTGTCTCACCAAAAAAGATGGTGGACTATTTCAAAAGAAAATCGGCAAAATAGGGGGGTCTACTTTATCTGGGGCTCGTTTGACCTTGAAAATGGGTCGTCTTGTCCTTATTACCAATCATGTCCATGGATAAGGTCTTAACGGACCTCCGTGTAAATTATTGGAAAAAATATTCTTGGAATTTTAGATCACTAAAAAAGATTGTGGACTATAGCACACGAAAATCAAAATAATAAGGGGTTTACCTGTTTTAGGGCACGTTTGACCTTAAAAATGATCCTCTTTCGCCGTGGTGACCAACCGACTCCACATATAATTTCTTAAAAGATGTCCGTGTAAATTTTTGGTAAAAATGATATAGGAATTCTGTATCACCAAAAAAGATGGTGGACAATAGCACAGAAAAATTGATAAAATAGGGGTAAACGTGCTTTTGGGCTCGTTTGATATTAATAATTGGCCCTTTTTGCCAAGGTGAACAACGTGCTCCATAGATAAGGTCTTAACGGACGCCCATATAAAATTTTTGCCAAAAATTATGTCTTAATCCAGATCACCAAAAAAGATGGTGGACCATAGCAGACAAAAATCGACAAAATATGGGGGGTTTACCTACTCTAGGGCTCGTTTTACCTTTAAAATGAGCCGTTTTAGCCGTGGTGACCAACCACCTACATACCTAAGATCTTAACGGATGTCTATGTGAATTTTTGGCAAAAATGATATCAAAATTCCTCATCACCAAAAATGATAGTGGACTATCGCACACGAAAATCAGCAAAATAGGGGTTTTACCTGCTCTGACTCGTTTAACATTAAAATATGGCTGTTTTTACCGTGGTTACCAATCTGATCCATATATAAGGTCTTAAAGAACGTGCGTTTAAATTTTTGGCAAAAATGATCAAGAAATTCCGGATCACCAAAAAAGATGGTGGACTATAGCATACGAAAATTTGCAAAATGGGAGTTTACTTGCTCTTGGCTCGTTTGACTGTAAAAAAAAGGTTGTTTTGGTTGTGGTGACTAACCGACTCCATAGAAAAGGTCATAACGGATGTTCCTTTTAAATTTTTGTCAAAAATGATCTTGGAATTATGGATCACCAATAAAAGATGGTGGACTATAGCATAAGAAAATCGGCAAAATGGGGGTCTACCTGATCTGGGGCTCGTTTGACCTTGAAAATGGGTTATTTTAGCCATGGAGACCAACCAAATCCGTATATAAGATCTTAACGTGTGTCTTTGTATAATTTTAGCAAAATTGAAAGAACTTAGAATTCTTGATTACTGAAAAAGATGGTGGACTATAGCACACGAAAATTGGCAAAACAGAGGGTTTACTTGCTCTGAGGCTTGTTTTAACTTGAAAATAGGTCATTTTGGATGTGATGACCAACCTCTCAATAGATAAGGTCTTAATAGGTATCCTTGTATATTTTTTTCAAAAATATTCTCAGAGTCCCGGATCAGAGAAAAAGATGGTGGACTATAGCACACTAAAATCGTCAAAATAGAGGATTTACTTGCTTTGGGTTTGTTTGACCTTGAAAATGAGTCATTTTTGAAGTGGTGGACAATTGGATCCATAGATATGGACTCAATGGATGTCCCTGTAAATTTTTGACAAAATGATCTTGGAATCAGATCACCAAAAAAGATGGTGGACTATGGCACATGAAAATCGATAAAATAGGGGTTAACCTGCTCTAGGGCTCGTTTGACCATGAAAATGGGCTGTTTTAGGCGTGGTGACCAACCTACTCCATCGATAAGTCTTAACAGATGTTTGTGTAAATTTGTGGCAGAAATGATCTCAGAATTTGGATTATTAAAAAAGATAGTGGACTATAGCACACGAAAATCGGCAAAATGAAAGGTTTACCTGCTCTGGGCCTCGTTTGACCTTGAAAATGGATTGTTTTTACCGTTGTGACAAAATGGATCCATAGATAAGGTCTTAAAAAACGTCTGTGTAAATGTTTATCAAAAATGATCTCAAAATTTTGGATCACAAAAAAAGATAGTGGACTATAGCACATGAAAATCGACTAAATAAGAGGTTTACCTTCTTTAGAGCTCGTTTGACCTTTAAATGACTCGTTTGACCTTAAAAATGGGCCATTTTAGCCGTGGTTTCCAACCGACTCCATAGATAAGGTCTTAACGGACGTCCATGTAAATTTTTGGCTAAAATGATATCGAAATTCTGGATCACCAAAACAGATGGTGGATTATAGCATCCGAATATAGGCAAAAATTGGGGTTTACTTGCTCTAGGGCTCGATTGACCTAGAAAATGGACCGTTTTGGATGTGGTGACCAACTAGCTCCATAGATAAGAACACAGGTGCTAAAATCTACATTTCTGGAATTCCTTGTGTTGCATTTTTTTATGATGTAGATTTCACACCTATAAATTTTTTCGATTTTTGTTGGAGCTAAATAAACTTGTTGGTTCACCAAATAAGATGAACAAAGAAAGATAAACATGAGATGTGGGTGAGCTCATTGAAAAATATGAAGAGGAAAAAACTAAACAGTTAAGAGATAGAGATGGTGATGAAGATAGAAGAAGAAATAAGTGAAAGGGGTGGGTGGGCACTGGGTATGAAGGAAAATAAAAGAGGGTGGGTGGGGCTGGTATGGGTAAATAAAAATGGATCCACATTTTAAATTTGAATTTTAGAAAATGAATATGTAATGAATTACTTAGTGTAAATTAACTTCAATAAGTGTTAAACCAAAATTTGAGAAAATAATTATAAAAAATTAATTAATGGCGTGGTGATGACATGGCTATGTTATGTTAATTACATGGCTATATTATGGAGAAGTATAGTAGTATATATAATAATATAACGGTGGTTTTGAATTCATTTCAAAGATGTTTAAGGGGGTATTTAAACACCTGTGCAGTTTAAGTACTTAAATAAGTTATCCAACCAAGTTCAGGGTTTCTTTTATGTATTTTACTTTTAAAATACAATAATAACTCAATTTGTCTTTAAAGATACAATCTAACTAAATTTGGGAGATTCTCTAACCGATAATGATCACTATAAGCTATGTGATGATACAACGTTTTGCCCTTGCTTCCAAAACTGTCCTATACCTTGCCGCAATACAAGACATCCTCAACTAAGTGGATCTACTAAGCTATACGAAAAAATTAATAATGAATCATCTAAAAAGTATGACCCTTTCTACCGATATTGACTCATGATTTATGAGGACTTTGAGTTGTTTGATCTCGTCCCCATATCGGAGCTCAATACTTCTCCCAAAATATACACAACTCATATGTTTATAAACATTTCCTCATCCTCAACTTTGGAATTATTACTCAAAATATTCTCTTAAAAGAGATAAAACTCGAAACTCCCCATGAACTCATTTGAAAATCAATGTTTCCTCCTCAATTTAAATGTAACAACATTTTCTCTTGGGAATAATTAGTTTGCATATATTCATTTTTAAAAAATGAAACTCTAATCTCACCATATTCATACTCAAGTACTTAAGTCTTCAAACAAATTTTAAAAGATTGTAAAAGACTTCTTGAATTGACAAAAAAGAACTCTCAAGACTTTACTCTTAACTCTACGTTGAATTTAAATTATATATTCAATGGATCTGATTCATGTTATGAAGAATCTCTTGCTGTTTAGATGTAGTTTAGAGTAGTTAGAATCAGAAAAGAGTAAAGATATACTTTCAAAGAACTCAAATGGTATAATTGACAAAAAAGTAGGCAGGGCAGGCAATCCTAGTATATTGAGTGGAGCGGGGTGCAACCCCTAAATTACATGCCATATTTCCTGGTGTTGTGCTGGCACGATGCGCCAGCTCCTACTCAGAATTTTTCCAACTAATTTTCTTCTTTGATTTTAGTCCCTAATTCACCTAGAATTGAAATATTTCTTCCGAACTTTCCTAAATTAGAATACCCAACATCAGAAAACAAAAAATCCACTCATAAATAACCCTCAAACTCCTATTCATTTAAAAAAGATTTATTAAAATCTCAATAATCAAAAATTACGAATGAAATTTCAAGAACAAATCAAGAATATGAATACATGGATTATATGGACGAAATTAACTCAAGAAACTCGTGATTGACATGTAGTTAAACGAACTCATCACTATGAACAACTTATAAACCTCTTACGGATCAAACCCTTGGCGAAATTTCTTGACAAATCTCAATAATCTTGACGAACACCTAAAACCTTCCCTCATTTCTCTTGTTGAACTCCTCTTAAAATCCTAAGAGTATTTCAATAATGTGAAAACTAACCCAAATCGTTTAGATCCCCAAAATATTACTAAAAATTTTTAAAGCTAAGGGGGTAAGGAAAATATCAAAATACCTCTCATTAATAAAGATAAATTTCCTTAACTGAACTGGCTGACTTCAAACGAGCATATATCCCTCACCTGAACTCAAAACGTAGCAAACTAGGTGGTCTGGGAAAGAAGATTCAAATAACTTTCATTTGATATCTTATAGTCAACCTAAATTGTCACGCCTCGAGCCAACACCCTGAACACAACTGACACTCGAGAACCATTGTTGGCCCAAAGAGAACGTTTAGCCTGACTTACTACTCAGTAGAAGACTAACTAACATGAAATAGTCTGAGAAGATAAACTCAAACAATAAACTCAGAATGTCTTAAAAGAGATATTTACTAGCCAATGAGGAAACTCAAGTCTTTAAGGCATAAACGACTGAAAATGAAAAGACTCATTAACTATTGTCTATCTATCTATAAAGCCCCTAATAATATGAGAGATGTCTGGAAAAGATTCCCGATCATCCTAGAAACTGTAATAACTGAAGCAAAACAAATAGGGATCCTTAGGAAAGCAAGAGGGCTCACCAATAACTCTGAAGCTCAATAGGATCAACGAAGAGCTACATTTTGATCCTGGTTACCTGTCATAAACTTGGCAGAATTGTCCTATACTTTGCAGGGGTATAGGACTACTCACTTTGTAAATTCACTAGTCAATCCTAAAAATCATTAATGAATTATATAAAATGTATGACACGTTCTACCCACGTTGGTTACATGGTATATGGAGACTTTGAGTTATTTGAACTAGTCTCCATATTGGTACTCAATACTACTTCCAAAATGTAACTAGCTCATATCACTATAACAAAAACAACTTTAGCATCAATAAATATTAATGTTAATAAAGAGTGGTAACATTTTACCGGCATTAATTAAGTGTCCATTAGAACCAGTGTCGCTACAGGCTTAAGGAACACATACAAAAAGTGTTAATTGCCGCTAAAAATGCATATTTAGAGACAATTAAGAATTAATTGCCTCTAATGATCATTTTTTGTGTAGTGTATTTTTAAGAACATGACTTTCTCCATGGTTTGAGATTATTACTCAAAAATCTATCTCTTAAAAGAGATGTAACTCAGAACTGCTCATGAGAACTCTTTTGGAAGTAGGTGTTTCCTCTCATCTTGAATGTTAAAACATTTACTCTTTCGAAATACTTAGGTCCCATATATCATTTTTTAAAAATGAACTCAACTCTACTCTTCCTTAAACTCAATGATTAAGTATTAAACAAGTTTAGAAGATTCGTAAAAGTCTTCTTAAAATGACTAGAATAATTCTCAAGACTTTACTCTTAACTCTACGCTGAATTTGAATTATGAATTCAATGTTATGATTTGTAATAGGAAGGATATCATGATGATTAAAAGTGATTTTAGATATTTAATCATGAGAAATGATCAAAAAACATTGCTAGGGGGAGCAAGTCCACGACGTGGAGATGAATTTAAATATTTGGTTGTGAAATAGTTTTTAAAAAGTGGAGGTTGAGTCCTCTCAGCAAATTTTTTTCACCGGGGGAGCAAGTTCGCAACAAGGACTTGTGTGCCACATTCTGCCTGACTTTTTCCTTCCTCATTTTTAACCCCAATTCGCCTAGGATCAAATGGTTTTTTCCCAATAACTTAGAATCGAATACCCAACAATAGTACATAATAATCTACTAAAAATAACCTTAGAACTCATACAATTATCTCAATAACTTATCAAAGCCTCAACAACCAAGATTATGAAATAAACTTCAATGAAACTCATCAAGAACTCAAATCCTTTGCGCCTAGGTGAAAGAAATTAAGCTGAAACAATCATGATTGCGTGTGGGTAAACGAACCCAATGTTATGTGAACTCACATACCTCTTTAGGGATCAACCCTTGGAGAAACGACCTTTAATTCCGCAAGAAATATCCAAGAACGCCTTGACTTTTCTCCTATTGAACTCCTTATTCTAAAATCATCATTTAAGATTGTGTAAACTGAACCAAATCAGTTTAGACCCCCTAATTAATTACTAAAAACGTTATAAGTATAGGGGGCAAGGAAAAGACCAAGATACCCTTCATGAATTTGGATAACTTTCTTTAACTGAACAAACTAACTTTAAATAGGCATATCTCCCTCATTCAAAACTAGAAACTTAACCATCTCGGTGGCCTTGGAAAGAGGATTTAAATACATTTCATTTTATATCTTTTGTCCACCTAACTCATCATGTACCAAAAGTTATGGTCGTTTGAAGTTGACCCAAAATTTACAATTCAAGCATAACTCGCAAAATTGTCAATTTATCTTTTCCAAATTAGTTCTTTCTAATAAATCTAAATATTTCTAAGACGGAATGTTACAATTTAAGTCTTAAAGAATTTAACAAGTAACTCATTTGGACATATTAGTAAGGATAAGACAGTCACATAGTTATTAAGGCATATAAGTAAGTTACATTAGTTAGTTATTAAGTCAAATAAGTCAGACTTAAAGAATTCAACAAGCCAGGATACTAGCATAATTCGAACACAAAATAAGACCTCGTAAATGAACATAGTAAAAGTGAAAGTACCTATGACCGGATCTGAGTGAATCCACCAAGAATAACGGAGACAAGTGAGTAGTTTACGCCGATGAACTAGGATAATTTGTTTGTGAGATGAACGAAAGTAATGAGTAGGGATTTTTCTTTAGGATTTTAGGGAGTTTCTTCATGGGTAAATTGGGTTGGTTAAATGGGTTATGTGTGGGTTTTGAAATTTGGATTAAAAAATTTGTCAACCCGGATTGTGGCGTAAGATGAATCAATTACATTTGATTGATGAAAACCTTGTCACTAGAGATATTGAAATTTGCAACCATACCCCAGTAGCAATAGTCAAAGGTGCAGTTCTCAAGCCATTTTTTTTAGCCACCAAAAATCCTAATAAATAAAATCAACACAAAAAATCAATTGATGGATATTTTCATTACTAAAGTTTTAATCGAGTTAATATAACCGTTAGGTATGTATGTCAACTTCTTTTTACACATTTTAAATTTTGATGTTCTTTTTACTAGAAATCTTCATTTTTAACGTGTGAGATATTTTCATCGTTTACACATAAGATATCTAAAAATACATTTTCTTTTAAATAATAAGAAAGAAATTATTTTAAAAGAAACAAATTTATAAAAGGGCAAAATATTACATTTTTTCAAAGTTCTAAAGAAAAATGTTTGAAACGAAGTAACTCACCTAAAGGAAAACCCTAACAAACGTTTTAGATCCTTAAAAAACACATAAATATACTAATAATGATAAAAATTTAGTTCATTCTTGTATTTATTCTTCTTGGTTTTGCAGACATATAATTTGTTTAAATACTCCCTTTAAGGAACAAACCAACTTCTTTGAATTCCTTTTGATAAAGATTGACCGTTATATTTTTCATAAAAAATACTCTTAGTCTTTTCAAACTTTCGTTTATTGAAGTTAAGATTAATTTTGGAGAAAAAGTTTAAATGTTATGGTAAACTAGATTTGAGAGATTAAGTAGGCATTGGACTTATTAAAAAGAACGTTGGAAAAATATGTTAGAAAATCGTATTAGAAAATAGGTATTGTATTTGAATATGTATTTAAAAAACATGAAAATATCGATTTCGAAAATGGAAAAAAAATTCACCTCTCTTTTTGCTTCTCTGAGAATCCAAGCATAGAGTTTCTCCTAATCAAATGTTGATCTATAAGTAACAAAAAACAACACATTAGCAAAATAATTTCAAGATGCGCAAAATACTTATCAAATTTAATTTTTCAAAGGAGAAGGAAAAGAAAATTGTTTAACCTCCGCTTAATGTTTCCACGCAGACTTTTTTACCGGATGGACATGCATCACTAAATTTTGAATTTTCTACAAACGCTAGAATATTTATTGCCTACGCATATGATAAATAATTTGAAAATAACAATTCTGTTTAATTAATTTATCAATGAAACAAAAACCAATTAGAAATGAATAATATTTGATTAACACAAACCTTATCAATAGATTCATCGAGACTAGTAGTGTTTCCTTCATAAAAAAAGTCATAGGCATAACATTTATGCCATTTTCCAGCCACAAGTTGATGGATATTTTCATTGTCTACAAGTATTCACAAAGTCAGTGTATTGCATTTGCTTAATAATATATCATTTAATTTTATATTATTTTTACGAAAGATCTATATATATATATATATATATATATATATATATATATATATATATATAGACACACACACACCAGCGCGCACGTGTGCATGTGTGTATGCGTGCGTGTGTGTACACGTGGGTGTGTATGTGTGTGCGCGCGTGTGTGAAAATAAATTTACCTTGTTTTCGGCTTCTCCGAGAATCTACGTCCGATAAAAAAATACATTACTGAAATAATTTTAAAACGAACAATATATTATATAAATTTATTTTTCAGAGGATAAGGAAAAGAAAAATATTTAACCTCCATAGTTTGATGAAAAGTCATTCTTGATTTTTGACCTTTTAGCAAATTTTAGAATATCATTTGCCTACATTCACAACAAATATTAAGAAATTATAATTATATGAACCCAATTAAAATATGAGAAAATAAATTAAAAATCGATTATATTTGATTGATAAAGATCTTGTCATTACAGACAAGGAAAGATGCATCCATTACATTGTAGCAAATAGTCAAAAGTGCAATTTTCATGTTATTTTCTGAACCACCACAAATCCTGGTTAATAAAATCAACATAAAGATCAATCGATGGATAGCAAAGTAATTGAGTGGTTAAGTAGGCGTTCGGACATTAAAAAAAAAGGTTACGTTGGACAAAAAAATGTTAATAACGATATTAGAAAAAATAGAAACTATGAAAGTTGAAAAAAATCACCTCTCTTTTCCCTTCTCTGAGAATGCAAGAATAGAGATTCTCCAAGCCAAATGTTGAGCTATATTTATCAAAACCCAACACTGTAAAAATAATTTCAACATGAGTAAAATATTAATCTAATTTATTTTTTCAAACGAGAAGGAAAAGAAAATTGTTTAACCTCCGCTTAAAGTTTCCACACTGACTTTTTTTCCAAATGGATATGCATCACTAAATTTTGAACTTTCTACAAACGCTAGAATATTTAATGCCTACGCATATGATAAATAATTTGAAAATCACAATTTTGTTTAATTAATTTAACAGTGAAACAAAAACCTATTAGAAATAAATAACATTTGATTAATACGAACCTTATCAATAGAGTCATCGACTTAATAGTGTTTTCTTCATAGAAAAAAGTCACAGGAATAATATTTATGCCATTTTCCGAGCCACAATAAATCCCCATTAATACAATCAACACAAATATTAGTTGATAGATATTTTCATTGTGTACAAGTATTTACAAAGTCAATGTATTCCATGCGTGCGTGTGTGTATGAAAACAAATTGACCTGGTATTCGGCTTCTTCGAGAATCTAGTCAAGGAGATGCTCCTTCTTAATGGTAAATCTACATGCAATGAAAAACAACACATTACTAAAATAATTTGAAAACAAACAATATATTATATAAATTTATTTAACATAGGATAAGGAAAACAAAAATGTTTAACCTCCATAGTTTGATGAAAAGCCATTCTAGATTTTTGACCTATCAACAAATTTTAGAATATCATTTGTCAACATTCACAACAAATATTCAGAAATTACATTATATGTACCCAATTGAAAAGTGAGAAAATAAATTTAAATTAGATGATATTTGATTGATAAAAATCTTGTCACTAGAGACATGGAAAGATGCATCCATTCCATTGTAGCAATTAGTCAAAAGTGCAATTTTCATATTATTTTTTGAGCCACCACAAACCCTGGTTAATAAAATCAACATAATGATCAATTGATGGATAATAAAGTAATTGAGTGGTTAAGTTGGCGTCCGGACATTAAACAATAGGTTACATCAGACAAAAAATGTTAGAAGGAATATTAGAAAACATAGAAATTTGGAAAGTGGAAAAAAAATTCACCTCTCTTTTCCCTTCTCCGAGAATCCAAGAATAGAGATTCTCGAAGCCAAATGTTGAGATATATGTAGCAAAAACCAACACATTGTAAAAATAATTTCAAGATGAACAAAATATTAATCAAATTTAATTTTTCAAGTGAGAAGGAGAATAAAATTGTTTAACCTCCGCTTAATGTTTCCACACAGACTTTTTTTCCGGATGGACATGCATCACTAAATTTTGAACTTTCTACAAACGCTAGAATATTTACTGCCTACGCATAAGATAAATAATTGAAAATCATAATTCTTTTTAATTAATTTAACAGTGAAAAAAAACCCAATTACAAATGACTAACATTTGATTAATACAAACCTTATCAATAGAGTCATCGATACTAGCAGTGTTTCCTTCATAGAAAAAAGGCATAGGCATAATGTTTATGCCATTTTTTCGAGCCACAATAAAGCATCATTAATACAATCAACACAAACATTAGTTGATGGATATATTCATTGTCTACAAGTATTTACAAAGTCAATGTATTGCATTTGCTTACAAATATAACTTTTAATATTATATTTTTTTAAAGTAAGCACGTGCGTGCGTGCGTGGTGTGTATGTGCGCGTGCGTGCATGCGTTTGTGCGTGCGTGTGTGTGTGTGTGTGCGCGTGTGTATGAAAAAAATTTACATTATTTTCGGCTTTTCCGGGAATCTACGCAAGGAGATGCTCCTTGCCAATAGTAAATCTACGTGCAATAAAAAATAACATATTAACAAAATAATTTGAAAAAAATATATATTAGATAAATTTATTTTTCATACGACAATGAAAAGAAAAATGTTTAACCTCCGTAGTTTGATAAAAAGTCATTCTTGATTTTTGACCTTTCTACAAATTTTAGAATATGATTTGCCTACATTCACAACAAATATTAAGAAATTACAATTATATGAACCCAATTAAAAAGTGAGAAAATAAATGAAAAATCGATAATATTTGATTGATAAAAATCTTGTCACTAGAGACATGGAAAGATGCAGCCATTCCATTCTAGCAAATAGTCAAAAGTGCAATTTTCATGTTATTTTCTGAGCCACTACAAACCCTGGTTAATAAAATCAACATAATGATCAATCAATGGATAGTAAAGTAATTGAGTGGATAAATAGGCATTCGGACATAATAAAAAAGGTTACGTTGGACAAAAATTGTTAATAGGGATATTTTTTTTGTGTGTGTATGTGCGTGTGCGTGCATGCGTGTGCGCATGAACGTGCGCGTGCGTGCGTGTGTGTGTGTGCAAGTGTGGGTGTGGTTGTGCTTGTGCGTGCGTGTGTGTGTGAAAACAAATTTACCTTATTTTTGGCTTCTTCGAGAATCTAGGCAAGGAGATGCTCCTTGCCAATAGTAAATTTGCGTGCAATAAAAATCAACACATTACTGAAATAATTTAAAAACGAGCAATATATGATATAAATTTATTTTTCATAGGATAAGGAAACGAAAAATGTTTTACCTCCATAGTTTGATGAAAAGTCATTCTTGATTTTTGACCTTTCATCAAATTTTAGAATATCATTTGTGTACATTAACAACAAATATTAAGAAATTACAATTATATGAACCATTAAAAGTGAGAAAATAAATTAAAATTGATGAATTTTGATTGACAAAAATCTTGTAACTACGGACATGGAAAGATGCATCCATTCCATTTTAGCAAATAGTAAAAAGTGCAATTTTCATGCTATTTTATGAGCCACCACAAACCCTGGTTAATAAAATCAACATAAGGATCAATCGATGGATAGTAAGTAATTGTGTGGTTAAATATGCATTGGGACATAATAAAAAAGGTTACCTTGGACAAAATAATGTTTGCAGGGATATTAGAAAACATAGAAATTTTGAAAGTGGAAAAAAATTCACCTCTCTTTTCCCTTCTTCGAGAATCAAAGCATAGTGTTTCTCCAAGCCAAATGTTGAGCTATATGTAACAAAAACCAACACATTGTAAAAATAATTTCACGACGATCAAAATATTAATCAAATTTAATTTTCAAATTTCAACCTCCACTTAGTGTTTTCACAAACAATTGTTTTTCAAATGAAACTGCATCTTATAATTTTAATTTTTCTGCAAACTCTAAAATATTTGCCACCGATATACATAATAAATAATTCAAAAATCACAATTATGTGTAATCAATTAAATAGTGTGACAAAATCGATTAGAGAACAATGACAGTTGATTAATACAAACCGTATGACTGAAGATATGGAAACTCACACTCGTTCCATCATAGCAAATAGTCAAAGGCACAATTATTATGCCATTTTCCAAGCCAGAGTCAAGCCTGATTAAGACAATCAACACAAAGACACACATATACACACGCCCTCCCGCCCGCCCGCCCACACAAAGGAATATTTTCTATTCAAATTATAAGAAAGCTATTACTAAATAAAATAATTATAGAAGGGAAGATATCTCTTTTCTCTGACTAATAGGGAGAGTACTCAAAGAAGTATAGAATTAGATTGAGGATGATGACTTTCGTTTTGATAGATATTTGCAGATTTGTGTTGACGAAGTTGCAGAACTTTTGTTATTAAAAAGATTATATGTGTATCTCCTAAATTTATCTTTTATATCTTCTCATCAAACTAATTGATCATTTATTCGGTTATAATTAATTTGAAAAAATTAATTAATATCTTGGCTTCCTGATTTTCTAAAATTGTGTTTGAATATACATTTAATTAACTTGAAAAACAATTGTGAGTGGAAAAGAATTTACCTCGAATTTTTCTTCTTCGAAAATCTACCTCCACTTAATGTTTCCACATATGATTGTTTTTTTGATGGAATGCATTCTTAACCTTTGACATTTCTCTAAACATTAGGATTTCTTTCGCCTACATACACAATGAATAATTTAGATTTACAATTATTTTAAACCAACTAAAAGTGAAAGAAAATATATAAGAGATTAATGATATTTGATTGATAAAAATCTTGTCACCACACACACACACACACACACACACACACACACATATATATATATATATATATATATATATATATATAAACATTATATATATGTATGTATGTATGTGTATATATATATATATATATATATATATATATATATATATATATATATATATATATATATATATATATATATATGTATTCGTTTAGCGATAAAATTTATTTTTACTCATAAGAATTTTTTTTAGGGGGGGGGGGGGGGTTGGCTGTGCAGAAATTTTATTTCAAGGTTTACTATGACAGTTATTTGGTAAGTTAATTTCTAATCATAAATGTAATTTAATTAAACAATTCAACTTCTTTTGATTCTCTTTGATAAAGATTACATCTTATACCTTCAAAAATTACTCTTTTAATCTTCAAATTATTTAATTTTTTAATTTAAAATTGCCCTTTTGCTATTGATATGGATTAAATTTGGAAAAAGAAAAAAGAAAAACAACCTCTCTTTTCGCTTCTCCAAGAATCTAAGTTGAGAGTTTCTGCTCGCAATTGAGAATTTCTCCTTACCATGACTTTGTGTTTCCACACCAAATGGTATTTTTGATGAAGTGTCATAAACAACTTTTGACATATCAGCAAACTTTAGAATTTCCTTAGCCTACATACACATCAAATTAAGAAATTACAATTACATGTAACCAATTCAATAGTTAAAAGAAAATATTTTAGGATTAATAACCATTGATTAATTAAAATTAACTTTATCCCTCGAGACATTAAAAATCTCAACTATTTCATCGCAGATAAAACTCAGAATCACAATCTTTGTTGTTTCATTTTTCAGAATTTCATAGGGATGGGTATTCCAAATCACATTATCAATACCTACAAGAAAATTTCACAAGGAAAAATAATTAGAATTCAATTCCCTTTGTAACTGTTGATATACTTTATATTGAGATAAATCAAGCATAAATATATATGTTTACTTACTTACACGCATGAACATATACTTGTTGATGAATTTCTATAGCAAATTAATGAAAAAGAAAGGAAAATTAAAACCTCGAAAAGTGATTTCACTTTCAAAATTATGTGTGAAAAATAAGTGAATTTTTAATTTATTTTCTAATATTTTATTTTGTAAACAAAAACATTTACTTTTATATAATTCAACCATATAGAAAAAAATATCAAAAGAAAAGTTGAAAACAAAAACTACTTTTCTCCTACCTAACACACCTTCATTTAAACATTTTGCTTCTTTATATAAAGTTAGATTAGGTTTGAAATTTAAACAATTTAGCTATTTTCTATAACATTAAGAAAATTAAAAATTATTATGCATCTATATTACCTATAAAAACCAATTATTTAAATATCAAATATCGCGGTAGTATCCAAAACAAAATAATCTCAAAACCAACATGTTATTGAGAACTTCTGCATTTTCATTTTACTTTTCTAAAATTTATTGTACTACGTTTAACATTGTAATAGTTTTTTCTTTTTTATGTTTAGCTTTTATGTAGTGACAATATATTCTCAAACTTTATGACACTGTAAGATTGATATGTCCTAAAAGGCAACAACAATAGATAGGTACTGTATTTGAACTAAATTTTAACTTAATATAACACGAAAAATAAATTTCTAAATTATAATTAATTAAGCTAGCGTTTAGTCAAAGATTCTAAAAATATGTTTTGATAATCTATCGTTAAATTTTTGTTTGACTATGTAATTTAATCTGAAAATTTTGAATTTTAAATATTGTTTTGAAATTCCGATCATACTTCAATTTTTTCCAAATAAATACATGTTCAAGTACGATTTCCAAATAAGAAAATCACTAGAGAAATGTTTTAATTTTCAAATTTCAACTTCAAAAAATTTAGTCAAACGAGGCTAAAATTAGGACTGACACCAACAATGTTAATTTTAGTGGAAAGGACCCTCCATCACGTGAAGTGCACAAATAACAAATTTTGCATGTGTTTTTAATGAGGAAACATCAACTAAAACTGAAAATTAACCTCAAAGGATAATAGTATAGATTCTTGTCAAGTGTTTGGTTATAAAACTTTAAAAAATTTAATTTGAAGTTGAATCTCAAATTTGGGAAAAGTGTTCTTAATGTGTTCTTTTATCTCTGTCACGCCCCGAGCTACCCCCGAGACGCGAACACAGAACCTAGGACCACAAGTGACTCCAAGCTAACCCTGTTGGCATGATCATGAGCATACTAAAGATAATAAACTGTTGCGGAAGCTAAGTCATAAATTATAATGAAAAGATGGAAATACCCATATGCTAAAACTGAGATATATGAATTTTCGATGAGTTTAATACAAAGAAATATTAACTCACTAATAAGCTGAAACTAACTATGCGTGAAAATAGCCTAAAAACTTGACTAGAAATACTGGGACAAGCCCTAGCTAAATCTAGCAAAAACTTAAACTAAATGACTAAAGATTTAAATTAAAATCATGACCGTAGTCCTCGGAGAATGAGGACTCACCACTGAATCTGCTGAACTGGAGATCGGAAAATCGATCTATGCGTGATCTTGATGCTGAGAACCTGAACCTATATAACGAGAAGATGTAGCGCATATGCGTCAGTACTTGAAAGGTACTGAGCATGAATGATAGAGTAAACTTGAAATAAAACATAACGGAACAAGCATAAAAGCAAGTATAATAATCAGACATGATAAACTGAATTCGGAGCTAACTGGATGCAATGACTAATTTATAACATGCTGAACGCTGAATACTGAATATACTGATAAATGGAAAATGCAGAGGGTCTGACTGATCCGTGGGAGCTACTAATAACCTATAATAAAACCACATGAGCTAAATATGGAGTCTGATGTATACGCGCCATCGAGAGGACCAATATACCCTGTCAAAGGTATAAAGGCATGCTGGCATGATCACTAAACTGATTGCCCATAGAGGGGGCTTACAACCTACTTGGCTAGTAGTTCTGGGAATATTGGGTACGCTAAACCCTTGTCCAACTCGGTATTATGCTACTCCCAATGAATTTTGTAAATTAACTCATGATGTTTGAATTTCTGTAAATACTTGATAGCTCAAAATTGAACATGCAAACCGAGAATGCAATAATTAATCTGGTAATTATGCATTTATAACTGAGGCATGTATATCTGAAGTGTCTGAAATATTTGACCTAGCATGTGTAATTCAAGAACTAAAGAAATACAAAGTTAGGGTTCTGAAATTTTTGCGATAATCTGAGTAATAACATATAATCTAATTGGAACATACATTTAATAAATTCATGAAGTTCTAACAAAATTCTAAAACCCTAAGTTCAATCATGATAAGAAAATCAAGAATCTGACTGAAAACTAGGGACCCAATGGGTGCAAGGAACCCAGTAGTGAAATCCCACATACCTGGTGATGAAATCCACGGAAAAATACTTAAGTATTGGGGCTGGAACTACTGGAGCTTTTGGGATTCTTGAACTAGGGTTCTTGAGCTTTTTCTCCTCTCTTGCTTCTAATTTTTAGATTTTGATTTAATGATTTGACTAGGATATATTTTAGTTATGTTTTTAGGCTTAAATTGACTAAAATATGATGATTTTAGGGTCAAAACGACGTAACTTAGGGTTTAAACGGAGTGTGAAATGTAAAAAAGACCCTGGAAAAGTTGTTGTCGGGCCAAACGACGGCCAGGATTGACGGTCCGTCGTCTGCCCAATGCCTCGTTGTTGGGTCCATCTCAGGGCCTTTTCGACAGGCCATTACTAAAATAGGCATAAATTTTTACTCTGAGGTCTTATTTTAGCAAGGTCATTGTCTATGGAAAGATAATACAATTATTTATCTGTGGTAGGTCATGGGACACCTAATTTATTTTGTGCTAAGAGTTATTATCATTTGAAGGTGACCCAACTGCATTTCCCCTTAACTGTCTGCAAATTTTCCATCCACGGACCATGCTGCTCATCCATAGCTCTTGTCAGAGAGTGGGTGAATGGGAGTCTCGATTGACAGTCACGGACTACGGACCGTCATCTGACCTACGAAGCGTCGGTCCGTCCGTCGATCAAGACTTAACCAATTGTTCCCGACTGAATTTTTTTTGAGAGTTTCTGATCCCATCGACAGTTGTGCAGGACGGACCATCGTCTATCCTACAGACCGTCGATGCCACCGTTGGTTGCACCTGCAGATTTTTCTGAAGAAATACTAATTTTTGGTCTATTTTGACTACGGGGTGTTACAATCTCCATCTTCATAAATCAAATAATGTGTCATCTTCTCTCCTTTGCAAAAACTACAATCAAGAACAAGTTCATACAACTTCCTCTTTATAAATTTAAAAAATCAAAATATTATTTGAAATCTATTATAAACATCACTTATTAAATACTAAGATCTTGAGTACAAAAATCTAAAAGGAAGTTGTTTAGGGAATCTACCTGAAGACATTATCACAAAGCAAAAGTGTTGATTAAAAAATATTTCTATCTGTTTCCTCTAGCTTTATGTAACCACCAACGGCAGTAATAGAAATGTGCAAGAAAATGTGTAAACCCTAATGGGTGAAAAATATAAATTTATAAGAGGTTTAGATTTAATTTGAAACGTCCAACAACTAACCATCTAATGATAGATTGAGAGTCTTCATTAGTTATTAATGATGTACTTTACATTAATTGGGTCACACATAAAATAATAAGAAGTCTAACATTTTTTCACTTTAACCAATAACCACATAACGATATTTAAGAGGAAATATCATAAACAACAAAGAGGTTAAAATTAATAAGCCTCATTATTTACACTTTACCTAATTTTACTCCATAACTATAGTTTCATTTCCTATGGGTATTTCTGTTTGTATAATTCGCTTGTCAATATAAAAATAGAGTAAGTCGGTCAGTAAAAGTTGCTTGTCAATACACAAAAAAGGTAACTACATATATATCAATTATGTATTAATACGGTTAGAAATTTTTCAAAATTATACAAATCAAATGTATTAACAAATGTATCAACATGATATCATATACAAGTTAGGGTAAGCATATACAAATTTAGATTTATACAATTATGAACTAAATTATACAAAATCTTAATATATACAATTAGTAGTCGAATTCTACAAAAATTGGACATGGCCCATATGAATAAGGTTATATATTAGCGACGAAAAGTAATTTCTTCAAACTATAGTTATATTAAATAACTAACTAGTATTTGTGTAACATCTCACTATTTGAAAGAAATATAATTAAAAAGAAAGTAGTTTTGGAAAGATTCAATTAGGAAATTTTAGCAAGTTGTATTAAGTATATGATTTTTGGGTCAACTTCAAACAACCACAACTTTCAATGCAGGATGAGTTAGGTGTGTCATAAGATATTCAATGAAATTTCATTGAATGACCTTTCCAACGCCATCGAGTTGGCTAATTTTCAAGCTCGTATGAGGGAAATATGTCCATTTGAAGTCAGGTTGTCTAGTTAAGGAAATCTACCCAAATTTAAGAGGGGTATTTGGTCTTTTCCATACCCAATTAGCTTAAATAAAAAGTTGGTAATATTTATGGGTCTAAATTGATTTGGTTTATTTTTACGAATCCTAAATGTGCTAGGGTTTAGAGAGATGTTCAAGAAGAGGAGAAAAAAATAGAGAAAAGTCTATAGTTCGTCAAGTTCTTGAAGATTTCGTTGCGGATTTCGCCAAGGGTTTTATCCGTAAGAGGTATATGAGTTCACATAGAATTATATTCGTTCACCACATGCCAAACAAGATTTAATTCAGTGAAATAACATTCTTGAAAGTAAAAGATTTAAGTGTTGATGAGTTCTGTTGAAGTTTCCTTCATTATCTTGACAGTTGAGATTTCATGTGTTCTTCAGATAATCATATGCGTTTTAAGGTCATTTTTGAAGTAGATTCTTGTGAACTTTTCTTGGGTATCCGAATATAAGTGTTTGGTTAAGAAACAAATCAAATCTAGAAAAATCAGGGTCGAAAAACGAATAAGAAAATTTGTGGGTGTTTGGGGTAGGGGCTAGTGTCGCGCCACTCAGTGCACCAGAGGAAGGGTTCTGTAGTTTCTCCACTAGGGCACCGCGCCACTCACTGAGATCTAGCCAGTATTCTGTAGTTCAGGGTTCGGTGCCCTGCGCCACTCACAACGCTAGGTTCGCCAAGTACTCTACCCTTTCCGACTCCCCCCAAATCGTACTTATGTTTTCTAGTTGTTTTTTACACTATAAGGTATGTTTAAACATCGAGAGATAATCCAACACATGAGATCATAACCCTTTACACAATTTGAACTCAAGATAGAGCTAAGAATCAAGTCTAGAGAGTTCTTAGGGTCTTTCAAAAGTCTTTTACATATGATCTTGAAATATTGGATCACCAAAAAAGATGGTGGACTATAGCACACGAAAATCGGTAAAATAGGGGGTTTACCTGCTCTGTTACTCGTTTAACCTTAAAAATGGGTTGTTTTAGCTGTGGCGACCAACCGGATCCATAAATAAGGTCTTAACGAGAATCTTTGTAAAATTTTGGCAAAAAAGATCTTAGATTTCTTAATCACCAAAAAAAATGGTGGACTATAGCACAAAAATTCAGCAAAATAGGGGGTTTTACCTACTCTGAGACTCGTTTTACCTTGAAAATGGGTCGTTTTGGCTGTGGTGACTAACCTAATCCATAGATAAGGTCTTAACGTACGTCCACGTAAATTTTTGGCATAAATTACCAAAAAAGATGGTTGGCTATAGCACATTAAAATCGACAAAATGAGGAGTTTACCTGCTCTGGCACTCGTTTGACCTTGAAAATGGATCATTTTGGCTGTGGTGACCAACCAGATCCATATATAAGGTCCTAACGGAGGTCGGTGGAAAATTTTCGCAAACGTAATCTCGGAATTCCCGATAACCAAAAAAATGGTGGACTATAGCATACACAAATCATCAAAATAAGGGATTTACCTGCTCTAGGGCTCGTTTGACGTTGAAAATGGGCCGTTTTGTCTGTGGTTACAAACCTAATCCATAGATAAGGTCTTAATGGAAGTCCATGTAAATAGCAAAAATGATCTCGAAATTCAGGATCACCAAAAAAGATGGTTGATTATAGCGCACGAAAATTAACAAATTTCGAGGGTTAACATGCCTTGGGGCTCGTTAGACCTTAAAAATGTGTAATTTTGGCAGGGGTGAACAACATTCTCATAGATAACGTCTTAAAGGACATCCGCATAAATATTTAGTAAAAATGATCTCGGAATTCCAGTCACCAAAAAAGATTGTGAACTAGCATACAAAATCACTGAAATGGGGGGTTTACCTTCTTTTAGGTTTGTTTGACCTTGAAAATGGGTTGTTTTGGTCGTGGTGACAAATGGATCCATAGATAAGGTATTAACGGACATCGGTGAAAATCATTGTCAAAATTGATCTCATAATTCTGGATCACCAAAAAAGATGGTGGACTATAGCACACAAAAATTGGCAAAATAGGGGGTTTACCTGCTTTACGGCTCGTTTGACATTGAAAATGGATTATTTAAGCTGTGGTGATCAATAAAATCCATATATAATGTCTTAACGTACGTCTTGTAAATTTTAGGCAAAAATTATCTTAGAATTTTGGATCACCAAAAACGATGGTGGAGTATTGCACACGAAAATTACCATAATAGGGGGTTTACCTACTATGCGGTTTGTTTAACCTTTAAAATGGGTTATTTTGGCCGTGGGACCAACCAACTTAATAGATAAGGTCTTAACGAACGTCCATGTAAATTTTGGTCAAAAATAATCTCAGAATTTTGGATTACATAAAAAGATGGTGGACTATAACACACGAAAATCGGCAAAATAGGGGGTTTACCTGCTCTGGGCTCCTTTGACCTTGAAAATAGGTTGTTTTGGACGTGGTGACAAACTATATCCATAGATAGGTCTTAACAGAAGTCCATGTAAATTGTTTGCAATAATGATCTCGGAATTCTAAATCACCAAAAAAGATTATAGACTATAGCACATGAAAATCGGCAAAAGAGGGATTTACCTGCTCAGGGGCTTGTTTGACCTTGAAAATGGGCCGTTTTGGCCGTAGTAATCAACTAGTTCCATAGATAAGGTTCTAATGGACGTTCGTGTTAGTTTTTTTCAAAAATGATCTCCTATTATTGGATCACAAAAAAATATTGTGGACTATAGCACACGAAAATCGACAAAATAGGGAATTTACCTACTCTAGGGTTTGTTTGACCTTGAAAAAGGATCATTTTAGCACTGTTGACCAACCGACTCCATAGATAAGGTCTTAATGGACGTACATGTAAATATTTGGCAAAAATGATGTAATTCTTGATCACCAAAAAGGATGGTGGGCTATATCACACAAAAATTTGCAAAATAGGGGGTTTACCTTCTCTGACTCATTTTACCTTGAAAATGGGTCGTTTTTACCGTGGTGACTAACTGGATCCATCGATAAGGTCTTCATGGACATCTATGTAAGGTTTTGGCAAAACAGATCTCGGAATTCCGGATCACCAAAAAAGATGGTAGACTATATAGCACACGAAAATCGGCAAAATGAGGGGTTTACCTGATCTAGGGTTCGTTTGACCTTCGAAATGGGTCATTTTGGCTATGGTGACCAATCAATTCCATATAAGGTCCTAACGAACGTCAGTGTAAATTTTTCACAAATATTTTCTCTAAATTCCAGATCATCAAAAAATATAGTGGCTTATATAACACACGAAAATTTATAAAATGGGGGGGTTTACTTGCTTATGACTTGTTTGACCTTGAAAATGGGTCGTTTTGGGCGTGGTGACCAACCGGCTCCATAGATAAAGTATTTCCTGATGTCCATGTAAATTTTTTGAAAATGATCTCGGGATTTCGGATCACCAAAAAAATGGTGGACTATATCATAGAAAAATCAGCAATATGCTAGATTTACCTGCTCTGGGGTTCGTTTGACCTTTAAAATTTGCCCCTTTTGCCGTGGTGACGAACCGGCTCGATTGATAAGGTCTGAACTGATGTCCGTGTAAATTTTTGGCAAAAACTATCTTAAAATTTTGGATCACCAAAAGCGATGGTGGACTATAGTACACGAAAATGAGCAAAATGAGGGGGGGAGTTTACCTGCTCTGGGGCTCGTTTAACGTTGAAAATATATTTTTTTGGATGTGGTCACTCACTGGCTCCATAAATAAGAATACGGGCGTCAAATCTACATCATCGGAATTCATTGTGTTGCATTCTTTTTTTTATGTAGATTTCACACCTATAAATTTTGTCCATTTTAATCGGAGCTAAATAAACTTGTTAGTTCACCGAATAAGATGAATAAAAGAAGAGAAACATGAGATGTAGTGGATCTCATTGAAATTATGAAGAGGAAAAATGAATAGTTAAGAGATAGATATGGTGACGAAGAAAAAAGAAGAAATAAGTGAAAGGGTTGGGTGGGGGCTGGGTATGAGGGAAAATAAAAAGAGGGTGGGTGGGGCTGGGGCTGGGCAAACAAAAATGGATCCACATTTTAAATTTGAATTTTAGAAAATGCATATGTAATTAATCACTTAGTCTAAATTAACTTTAAGAAGTTTTAAACAAAACTTTGTGAAAATAATTAATAAAAAATTGATCAATGACGTGGTTCTGACATGGCTATGTCGTAGTGCTGACATGGCTATGTTTTGGTATTTACATAGGTATATATGGAGAATGATAGTGGTATATATAATAATATCACTGTGGTTTTGAATTCATTTCAAAGATGTTAATGGGGGTATTTAAATGCCCATGTAGTTTAAGTGTTTAAATAAGTTGTCCGACCAACTTCATTCTATTATGTTTTTTCCTTAAAAATACAATAACAACTTAGTTTGTATGTAAAGATACAATATAGCTCAATTTGGGAGAGGCTCTAACGACAACGATCACTATAAGCTATGTTATGATACAACGTTTTGCCCACGCTGCCAGAACTATCATATACCTTGCCGGAGTACAGGACATCCTAAACTAAGTGGATCCACTAAGCTATGCTCAAAAAGTAATAAGGAACCATCTAAAAAGTATGACAATTCTCTAACCATATTGGCTACATGATTCATGAGGACTTTGAGTTGTTTGAACTCATCTTCATATTGTAACTCAATACTACGCGTGAAATATACACAACTCATGATTAAAAAAAATTCCTCATGCTAAATTTCAGATTATTACTCAAAATATTCTCTTAAAAGAGATTATACTCAAAACTCCTCATGAACTTTTTTGGAAATCAGAGTTTCCTCCTCATTTTAAATGTAACAACATTTTCTATCGAGAATACTTAATTCGCATATATTCATTTCAAAAAAATGAGACTATACTCTCTTCATCCTCATACTCGAGTACTTAAGTCTTAAACAAGTTTTAAAAGATTGTAAAAGACTTCTTGAATGGACTGAAAAGAACTCTTATGACTTTACTTTTAACTCTACTTGAATTAAATTATGAATTCAATGGTTCTAATTCATGTTAAGAAGAATTTCTTGATATTAGATGTAGTTAAAAGTTGTTCGGATCAGAAAAGAGTAAAGATATACTTTAAAAGAACTCAGATGGGACAACTGATAGAAAAACAGTCGGGGCACGCAATCCTAGTGCACTTAGTGGAGCGGGGTGCAAACCCCTAAACTACATACCATATTTCCTGGTGCTGTGCTGACGCGGCACGCCAACTTTTACTCATAATTTTTCCAACAATTTTTCTTATTCGATTTTAGGCCCTAATTAACCTAAAATTGAATGATTTCTTCTGAACTCTCCTAAATTTGAATACCCAAACAAAAATCCACTCATAAACAACCCTAAAACTCATATTTGTCTAAAAATAACTCATCAAAATCTCAATTTATGAATGAAATTTTAAGAACTAATCAAGAATCTCAATACATTATCATGGACGAAATTAACTCAAGAAACCCGTGATTGATATGTGGTTGAATGAACCCATCATTATGAACAAGTTATATACCACTTAGGGATCAAGCCCTTGGCGAAATTCCTCAATGAACGCCTAAAACCTTCCCTCATTTCTCTAACTCCTCTTAAATCCCTAAGAGTATTTCAAGATTGTGAAAACTTAACCAAATCAGTGTAGATACCTAAAATATTACTAAAAATGTTTAAAGCTTATGGGTAAGGAAAAACCAAAATACCCCTCATTAATTTGGGGTAAATATCATTAACCGAACTAGATGACTTCAAACGAGCATATATATATCCCTCATCTGAACTCAAAACGTAGAAAACTAGGTGATGTTGGAAAGAGAATTCAAATAACTTTCATTTGATATCTTATATTCAACCTAACTTGTCATGACTCGAGCCTACATCTTGAATGCATCTGACACTCGAGAACCATTGTTGGCCCCAAGCGAACATTAAGACTGGCTTACTACTCAGTAGAAGACTTAACTAAATGAAATAGTCTTAGAAGTAAACTCATGCAATAAACACAGAATGTCTTAAAAGAAACATGTACTAGCCAATGAGGCAACTCAAGTCTTTAAGGCATTAACAAATGAAAATGAAAAGACCAACGAATCCACTATTAATATGAGAGATGTTGGTACAAGACTCCCGATCATCCTAAAAACTATAATAACTGAAACATAACAAGTAGGGGAGCCTCAGGAAAGCAAGGAGGCTCACCAATAACTCTGAAGCTCAACAGGATAAACGAAGCGCTAGATGTTTATCCTGTTACCTGTATCTATATCATAAAAGATGCCGGCCAAATGAAGTAAGTAAATAAAATTTACAAGCTCGTGAGGAGAATTCTAAAACAAGACATAAGCTTGAAAGGCAATTGAAAAATTTGTGTTAACTCAACTCATTTTAATATAAAGATGAAGTATAAAAAAATTAAAACATGTCGATAACAACTCAGTGTTTTGAGAAAGACAATAGTAACTTAGGTTACTATATGAAAATACAAGTAACTCTGTGAGAGATTCTCTAACCGACAACCATCACTATGAAGTATGTCATGATACAATGTCTCGCCCATGCTGGCAGAAAAATCCTATACTTTGTCAGGGTATAAGACTACTCACTATGTGGATCCACTAGTTTATGCTAAAAATCATTAATGTATTATCAAAATGTATGACCCTTTCTACCCCGTTTGGCTACATGGTTTATGGAGACTTCAAGTTATTTGCATTAGTCTCCATATTGATGCTCAATACTACTCCCAAAATGTAAATAGCTCATATCACTACAATAAAAACAACTTTTAGCATCAATAAATACAGAAATTAATAAAGAGTGTTAAAATTTTTACTGGCATTAATTAAGTGACATTAGAACCAATGTCACTAAAGACTTTATATACATAAACAAAAAGTGTTAATTGCTGCCAAAATGCATTATGAGTGACAATTAAGAATGATTACCTTTAATGATCATTTTTATGTAGTGTATATTTAAGAACATGACTTTCTCTATGGTTTGAGATTATTACCCAAAAATCTATCTCTTAAAAGAGATGGTACTCAAAATTGCTTATGAAAACTCTTTTGGAAGTCGGTGTTTCCTCTCATCTTGAATGTGAAAACATTTACTCTTTTGAAATACTTAGGTCCCATATATCATTTTTTTTAAAAAATGAACTCAACCCTACTCATCCTTAAACTCAATGCTTAAGTATTAAACAAGTTTAGAAGATATGTAAAAGGCTTCTTAAAATGACTCGAATAACTCTCTAGAATTGACTCTTAACTCTACGCTGAATTATGAATTATGAATTCAAGGTTATGATTTGTGATAGGAAGGATATCATGATGATTAAAAGTGATTATAGATAGTTAATCATGAGAAACGGTCGAAAAACATTGCTAGGGGAAGCAAGTTCACGATGTGGAGATGAATTTAAATATATGGCTGTGAAATAATTTTTAAAAAGTGGAGGCCGAGTAGTATCCACAATTTTTTTCACCGGGGGAGCAAGTTGGCAACGGGGACTTGCGTGCCACATTCTGCCCGACTTTTTCCTTCCTCATTTTTAACCCCAATTCGCCTAGAATCAAATGGTTTCTTCCCCAATAACTTAGAATCGAATACCCAACAATAGTACATAATAATCTACTAAAAATAACGTTAAAACTCATACGGTTACTCAATAACTTATCAAAACCTCAACAACCAAGATTATCAATAAAACTTCAATGAAACTCAAAAAACTCAAATCCTTTGCACCTGTGTGAAAGAAATTAAGCTGAAACAATCATGATTTGCATGTGGGTAAACGAACCCAACATTATTTGAAATAACATACCTCTTTAGGGATCAACCCTTTGCAAAACAACCTTTAATTTTGCAAGAATATCCAAGAACGCCTTGACTTTTCTCCTATTGAAATTCTTACTCTAAAATCCCAGCATAATTTAAGATTGTGTAAATGAACCAAATCAGTTTACACCCCCTAATTAATTACTAAAACGTTATAAGTTGAAGGGGTAATGAAAAGACCAAAATACGCCTCACATATTTGGGTAATTTTCCTTAACTGAACAGACTAACTTTAAACATGCATATCTCTCTCATTCAAAACTAGAAACTTAGTCATCTCGGTGGCGTTGGAAAGAGGATTTAAATACATTTCATTTTATATCTTATGGCCACCTAACTCATCATTTGCTGAAAGTTATGGTCGTTTGAAGTTGAATCAAAACTCACAACTTAATCAACTTGCAAAATTCTCAATTTAGCTTTTCCAAATTAGTTCTTTCTAATAAATATAACTATTTCTAAGACGCGATGTACAATTTAAGTCCTTAAAGAATTTAACAAGTAACTCATTCGGACTTTATTGACACTCAATTTTAGTCCTCCAATATATATATTAATCATCGAGCTTCTTAAATTTCAAACAATTTTAAATAATTTGCAAACACAACTCCCCATTCCCTTTTACTGTTACCTTGAAAAGGAACGGGAAGATTCAAAATTCAAACGGTTTTTTACCCCTTAATTGCCCCAATTCTCCCCATAAATATTTTTTCAGGCTCAAGTTATTAAGGACACGATTTTCATCCTCCAATTCAGGCCTCAAATGGCTTCAAAATTTTAAGGGCAAGAGTTCAGAAAATATTACTATTTTTCATTTCGAGTTCATCGGAATCTTGTGAGGTCAAGTGTTGGTATCTTCCTATTGTTAGTCTTATTTAGGCTTGTTTCTTTATTGAACCGTGAAGTGTGATCTGCTCTCGCGACCTTAAGAAGTGTTAAAAGTCAAAAAATTTCAACTCCTTAGATTAGTCGTCCTTAATGTGTTCCATTAAGTTAATCGTCATATACTTTCGTTCGCTGTTTCGGAATGCTACCTACTGCCATGAGCTGTCAAAATTTAATGTATAGTTAGTTTAGTTTTGCAGTGAGTTGGATTTTCTTGCCTATTAACTTAGAAATTTTCCTTATTGTTCTTAAGATGTTAAAGTTTTAAGTCATGAATATTGAGAGTTATATCTAGATGTATTAAAATTATAATTTTTCTCTAACAAAAGTCTATGAAGAAAAATAATAAATAATTCTAGAATTATTTTTTATATATGAAGTGAATAATGATCAACGAAAAATTGTAATTTCACGCTAACAAAAATCTATCAAGAATGATAACAAAAAAAATTAAATAGTTCGAGAAATATCTTAAGTTATTGTTATTACAATTAACTTATTTTGTTATTACTTCATTTGTTTTTTATTTATTTTGTGAGTTATTGTGATATCTATTTTATTATTTCTCTATTTTAATATTACTTTAATTTAATTATTAATGTTTTTTTTTTGTTCATTAAGCTTATAAAAAAGCCTACTTTTTATATAAAAATATGATGAATTAATTATATAAATCTTTATTTTGGCTCTAATTAATATACTTGAAAACAAATTAGTGTGATAAAATTAATAATATATATTAGATTGAAATTAAAGAAAAAGATGTTAAAAGTAACTTTACAAATAAAAATGAATGAGATGATATATTTGTATTAAAGATGACCAAGAATAAAAATGTAATTTCATTCTAACAAAACTCTATCAAGAATAAATAATTTTAGAAACATCTTTCTATATATGAAGTGAATGATGATCAAAGCTAAAAATGTAACTCATGCAAGCAAAAATCTACCAACAACGATTACAAGAAAATTAAATAGTTCTAGAAACATCTTTAGGTATTATTATTAGTATTACCTCATTTTTGTTATTTCTTCATTTTATTTATGAGTTATTGTGATATTTATTTATTACATGAAAGTTAATAAATAATGATTACGCTTAGCTCTTGATTGTTATATAACAAGTATAATATTATGTGAAACCAATCAAAATTAAAATTAAAATTTATGTGCATATTAAATTTTGTGTATTGAAATATTTTTTAATTTTGTGATCTTTAATATGCTATATAAAAAAATTAAAATTCAAAAGTCATTTTCTTTTTGAAATGAAATAAAAAATAAGTTCATATAAAATGAAAAAGGTGGGAGTCATATATTAAAAATGAAATATATATGTGTTATTATTGAATTGAACTGTCATATATTTTCAAAAAAAAAAAATTGTTTGACTTCCTTCTATTAATTTGTGCATATATGTGGAGTTTTAAAGATTTGAACATTTTAATATAAAAATATAATGATTTGAAAACTTTTATTTTTCGTTTTAATTTCTAATTTGATATATATTTGAAATTACATAAAAAAAAAAAAAAAGCTTAGAAATGCAATTCAACAATTTAAGATATTTTTAGAACATCATAGTTAAAAAACCTAACGAAATTTGGTTGACTTCCTTATTTTTGTCGAAACAAAAAAAGTTGTATATATTGTTTGCAAATAACATAAGAACTAAAAAGTACTACGAATCACAGTAAAATGACAACTTAAAATATGTGATAATCATATAAGAAATTTCGTTTACTTTCCTAAAATCACTTGTATCACATAAAATAAACAGATTAACATATATTATTCGAAAATAACATAAAAGGTACTCCATAAATTAACCATTTAAAATATTTTTTTAGAAAACACATAAAAAATTTAGTTCACCTTTTAAACTTTCATTTGTGTCACATAAATTGGAAGGAAAAAACTAACATACATTGCCTACGCTGGCGCGGGCACATGATATCTAGTGTGTGTGTGTGTGTATATATATATATATATATATATATATATATATATATATATATATATATATATATATATATATATGAATGGTCGATTTTGACTTTTTTTCTTCTAATACTAAACCAAACCAAGAATCAATATTTTTTTCAACCACCAATTCAACCAAACCAGACCACATGTCGGTTTTTTTCGACTTGATTTGTTATGTCGATTCTGTTGACTTATACACCCCTAAGTATAAGTCAGTCACATAGTTAGTAAGGCATTTAAGTAAGTTACGTTAGTTAGTTATAAAGTCACATAAATCAGATTTAAAAGAATTTAACAAGACACGTTACATAAGTTAGTAATCACATTGGGTTTAAAGGAGAGAAAAAATAAAAATGTTACATTAGTATTAGTAGTAAGTGCTCACATGAGTTAGTATAAGTCACATTACACTAATTAATAGTCAAATTTGGAATAAAGAAGAAACAATTAAAAGTGTCAGCCAAACAAACAAGGTAAGTACTCATATTAGAAAAAGAAAGAACAACCACAGTTCAGTTCTTAAGATAAACGTGAACAAATCCCTACAAATCACTATAAAAAGCAGATTCTAGACAAAAAAAATTAAAGATACAAGTGAAAATCAAAACTCAATAACATCTTTCTTACTAGCTAGGAATGACAATACAAGCAAAAATCGAACACAAAATAAGATCTCGTAGATGAACATATTAAAAGTGTGAGTAGTTATGACCAATTCTCCGTGAATCCACCAAGAATAATGGAGACGAGCCAGTTGTTTACGTTTGATGAATTAGTATTTTTGTTTGTGAGATGAACGAAAGTAACAAGTATAAGAAAATTTTCTTTAGGATTTTAGTGAGTTAATTTATGGGTAAATCAGATGGGTTAAATTGGTTATGTGCAGGTTTTGAAATTTGGGTTAAAAAATTTGTCAACTCGTATTGTGGTGTAGGATTGTACCACGTGTGCATAATGAGTGTTTGGTTAGTGGAAGGGGAAAACGTGCACTGGTTATTGGAAGGCAAGAGCTCTGATGGACGAAAAGTATGATGGAGGGCATTGACAAATCATTTTAAATAATTTGAGGGAATATTTGTCCTTTTATCCAATTTTAAAAATTGGGATTCATTTCCCAACAAAGCACAAAAACAATGTTATGTCTTCCCATCGACATAACTCTTAGTTGAAAAAGTTATTCAATACTTGTGTTGCTGCGTGATAAACAAGAAATAACACTATTTTTGTAAACAAATTTATAAAGGAGGAACAACCAATTGACATGGACGTTGAAGATTTATATGCTGGCAATACACTAGAAAAACTAAACATCAAGATATACAATGAAATTCTAGCACTAACATTAGCAAACTCCACAAATAAAATAGGCATCAATAAGGGATGTGATTAATGGATTAGAATCGTGATGAATCTTATAAATGCAAACGATAATAGGTAGCTTGTTGCTCAACGCGTCCCGCTTTAGCGAAGTTTGGAAAAGAGTTGCATCTCAAAGGACATACTCTAGATAGTCTACCCTAATACAAGCATTATTAACTAAAACATCCTGCATCAGAAAGGAACACAACCCAAAAGATGTAATTTGGACATTCACCCTAATTCAAGCATTACTACGAGAGATTATGTCTAAAACAAGGAAAATGGAAAAATAAAAACATCCCGCACTAGAAAAGTTCAAGAAGGGTCACGCCTCAAAAAATGTGATGTGAACAGTTTGTCCTAATGTAAGCATTAGTAATTAAAGCTTTCAGCATAAACACTAGTATTTTAAAATCTACACATTATTTTATAACCAAACATACAAAACCACTTTTGAGACTAAAAACCCACACATTATTTTAAAACTAGCATACAGAACCAAACAAAATCTTTCACACGTATAATAGAAAATGCAAGTTTTATATTCTAGCTTTGACTGGTTAAGTTAACATCTTAAAACGTAATAAAGTCTAGTAAAATAACAACCAAATCCTCAAAATAAATGTTTTCCATTAACATCCATATATGATATATGTATACCACTAACATCTTCTTCTATTTCTTGTTTTAAGGGGCAGCATTGGGAAAACCATAAGGTGACACATAGTCATCCTGCAAAAACATAATTAACTTTTCAGTTTAGAAACAAGTTACGTAGAATTAGTAATGTAGATATTAATTACATTGGTACTCTTCGACCGTCGTAATGTGAAGAAAAATGGAATATATAACTATATAGTAGCAATATATTAATTAATAATTTGAGGATTCTCAATAGTTTGATTAGTTGGTTATTTTTATTTTCCAACTAATTGATAAGGGTTATTCGAGAATTGACAATCAATCCTGAAATGTTCAACAAGGTAGAAGGATAATATAAATATGTATGAAAGTCGTAGAGAAATGATTTAAAAATAATGATTAATGTTGTATGGAATTTTCAAATTGACATATATTAGAAAGAACGCTCAAAGTTTAAAAGCTAATTAATAAAAAGACCGTCATAATAGACTAGAGGAAAGGAATAGTTTTCTAGCTCTTTATAAAAAGTTCTTTGCAAATTTATTTATAAATTTTATATTCTTTTTACGAGAAATCGTTATTTTTACACCTAAAATATATATTTTCATTATTTTTTTATATAAAAGGAAACTGAAAAGGACAGATAATTTTCTATTTATCAAATTATTAAAAAACTATTGAAAGAAAAAACTATAAAAGGACAAGAAATTTCATTTTCTCACTACTTCTAGAGAGACTACTAAAAAGCACATTATTACTACAAACTTGATGGTGAAGATATATGATTTTTAGGTTTAATATGACAAAGTCAATTACTAATTTGGTTCATAATTAGGAATATGGTTTAATAAAGACTCTCTTCAAAGAACAACATAACTTCTTGGAATTCATTTGTTGAACTTAAAGATTGATTGAGAACAAAAGCTAATAATTCACCTTCTTGATTTCCTAAAATGATGTTTATAACTTAAAAGATTAATTAGGCATACATACATAAAACAAATTTGATATTTGAAAAAATAAATAAAAGATCAATAGGAATATTTTAATGTATCATGAGATTACCTTTAGATATGCATTTAATTTTTAAAAAAATAAAAGAATAGATGAACACCAACCTCTCTTGTCGTTTTTCCAAGAATCTAACTGAGCTCGTTGCCAATTTTACATCTATACATGTTACAAAAACCAACATATTAAAATAATTTGTTTTAACGACTCAGCAAACTTTAGAATATCATCCACCTACGTATACATTATTTAGTTTAGAAATCGCAATTATATATAACCAATTCAAAAGTAAGGAAAATAGATCAATGGTAAAAACCTTGTCACTCCGGACATCGAAAACAACAACTTTTTCATTGTAGAAAATATACAGAGGCGGCGCCATATCTCGAAGGGCAAACCCTAATTAATATAATCAACACAAAGATCAATCGATGAGTATTTTCATTATCGAAAGCATTAACCGAGTTAATGCAAACATTATATGTGTTTGCTAACTTTCTTGTATATTTTAAATTTTTTGATGAACATTTTATGAGAGATCCTCGTATGTAACACATAAGAGGTCTTCATTTTTCAAACATAAGAAATCTAAGAAACTATGTTTTTCATATAAATTATAAGACAACTTGTGCTATTTTTTTTATTTTCTTTATAAAAGAGTCATACATCTTATTGCCTCATACTTTTATCGGGAGAACTTTAAAAAAATACTAATACATGGATCACGACAAATTATTTAATTCTTTCCTTTATTTATTCTTCTAGAGGGAGAAGTTAATTCCTAATTAAAAATTAAATTAATTAAGTATCCTCATGAAGGAACAACATTTCTCTTAATTCTTTTTTGGCAAAGATTTAGCAGTGTCCATTGAATAAGTTTCTGACCTTTATTGACCATTGAATAAATTTCTAACCTTTATATTTCATACAAATTACTCTATATCTTTTCAAACTACTTAATTCAGGAGTTAGGATAAACTTGGAGAAAAAATTGAAAGTTGTGGTAATCTAGATTTGAGAGGTTAAGTAGTCATTTTGACATAAAAAATGCGATGTTGGACAAAGAAAATGTTAGAAATGGGTATCTTTTAAATAACTTGAAAACATTGAAATTTTGGGAGTGAAAAAATTGACCTCTCTTTTCGATTCACTAAAACTCCAAGCATAAAGTTTTTCCTTGTCAAATCTAGATCTGTAAGCAACAAATGCCATATTGTTAAAATAATTTGAAAATAAGCAAAATATTAATCAAATTTAATTTGCAAATGAGAAGGAAATTCTTTAACCTCCACTTAGTGGTCCCACCGAAAATTCTTTTTTAGATGAACATGCATCCCTTTCTACAAACTTAAGAATATTATTTGCCTACATTTACAACAAATAATTCAAAAATCACAATTATGTGTAATTAATTCGACAGTGAAACAAAAATAATCAAAATGTCATTTGATTAATCAAAACCTTCTCAATAGATACATCATAAACCGCAATTTTCCCATCGTAGAAAATACTCAAGGGTGCAACTTTAATGCTATTTTCCGACTCATGCTCAATCCTGATCAACACAAATATTAAAAATTATTGTTATTTTTTTATGAGAGAATTTCATTTATATATTTTTTAGCAAATAAGATATAATCAATTTTCTTACACATAATATATCTAGAAAAAAATAATCTTCTATTCAAATAATAAAAGAACTTTACCAAAAAAAATAAAATTCTAAAAAGGCAAGAAAGTACTCTTCCTCATATATCTAGGCAGAGTACTAAACAAATACATTATTATAATAGTTATCTTATTTATCAGATACTTTTTCATGTTGAAATTGAAACAAATTCCATTGAAGTATTATGATAATTATCCAGTTTATCATGTTGTAATTGATATTTTACATATCCCTTTTAGCTTTGAAAATGTTTGTGTAATGAAGGCTACAACTAAAAGTGCATAGGCACTTTAAGACTAATTTTAACTATATACATAGTTTTAATAAAAATAATATTCTCTATTTTAACTAAAAAGAATTTTTTTTTGTTATAAAGATTATCTTTAAATTTCTTAAGTTATCTTCTCTATCTTCTCGTTAAACTAATTGATAATTTATTAAAGTTAAGACTAATTTGGAGAAAAATAATTTGTATCTTTTTAATTTTTTAAAAGTGAAGCTTATGATAAAATGAATTGAAAGGTTTACTAGGTGTGCCCACACTAAAAAATAAGAGTAATATTTGACAAAACAAAACTTATAAGGGTATTAGAAAGTACAAAAATGTATTTAGATATGCATTTAATCAATTTGAAAAAAAAATAGAAAAATGAGAGTGGAACATTTTACCTAAGCGAGGAGTTTATCTTCGGCAACGGTAGATCTACATGCAACAAAAACCAACATATTGAAATAATTTGAAAATGAACAAAATATATACAAATTTAATTTTCATAGAAGAAGGAAAAGAAAAAGGAAAATGGTTAACCACCACTGCTTGACAAAGATACATCATTAGTTATTGACATTTTTGCAAACTTTAGAATTTCATTTGCCTACATTCACAATAAATATTCAAAAATTATAATAACAAGAAGCCAAATAATAACGAGGTAAAATAGATCCGATACATTTTATTAATAAAAACCTCATCATTGGAGACATTGAATTTTGCAATCGATCCATTGTAACAAATAGTTAAAGGTGCAATTCTCAAGCCATTTTCAGAGCCACCACAAAGCCTAATCAATAAAATCAACAAAACAAAATCAATGATAGATATTTTAATTATCTAAAGCAATGATCGAATTAATATAGACGTTATATATGTTTGTCAAGTTTTTTATGATACATTTTAAATTTCGATGTTCTTATTATTTAGAAACTTCATTTTTAACATACGAGATATTTTCATTTTTTTCACATAAGAATCTAAAAGAATATATATTCTTTTAAATAATAAGAGAACTATTCGTCAATTTTTTTATACAAGGGCAAAAAGATTACATTTTATCAAAGTTCTATAGGAAAAGGTCTGAAATGAAGTAGCTCACCTAAAAGGAGAGGAAACCTAACCAACGTTTTAGACCCTAAAAACACATAAATACGCAAATCATATTGAATTCTTTTACTTGTTCTTCGTGGTTTTGCAGACATATAATTTAGTTACGTACTCTCTTTATGGAACAACCCAACTTCTCTTAATTTCTTTTGGTAAAGATTGCCTGTTATATTTTCATACAAAAAAAAAAACTCTTTCATCTTTTCAAACTACCATTTATTGAAGTTAGATCAATTTTGGAGAATTTTTTTAATTTTATGATAAACTAGATTTACAAGTTAAGTAGGCGTTTTAACATACAAAAAAAATGTAATATTGGACAAAAAATGTTAGAAAAAGGGTATTTGAATATGTATTTAAATAACTTGAAAACATAGAAATTTTGAAAGTGCAAAAAAGTTCACCTCTCTTTTTGCTTCTCTGAGACTCCAAACATAGAGTTTCTCCTAGCAAAATGTTGATCTATATGTAACAAAAATCAACACATTATCAAAATAATTTCAAGATGAGCAAAATATTAATCAAATTTAATTTTGCAAATGAGAAGGAAAAGAAAATTGTTTGACCTCCAGTTAATGTTTCCACGTAGATTTTTTCGCCGGATGGATATGCATCATTAAATTTTGACCTTTCTGCAAATGCTAGAATATTTGCTGCCTACATATATGATAAATAATTTAAAATTCACAATATGTTTAATTAATTTAATTGGGAATAACTAAAATTTGATTAATACAAACCTTATCCATAGAGACATTGAGATTTGCCGTCTTTCCGTCATAGGAAAAATACATGGGAAATGTTTTTATGCCATTTTCCGAGCCACAGTCAAGCCTGATTATTACAATCAACATAAAGATTATATAATTGATGAATTTTTAAATATCTAAAGAATCAACCAAGTCAATATAGGTGTTGCATTTGCTTAATATTTTATTTTTTTAAAATACTATATTCTTTTTACGAGAGATCTTCATAATAGATTTGAGAAAAGAATAAATTTTCTATTTAAATTGTAAGAGAGCTATATTGAAAAAAACTATAAAAGAAAATGTATACTATATAGCAGACTATAAAAACATGTGAGATATTTGAGAATGTTGCCATGTGGAAATTAAAACAAAATTCATTAAGGTATTATAATAGTTATGCTATTTATCATGTTATAATTGAATATTTGTATATTCGTGTTGAAGAAGTTCATACATTAAAAAAAAAGTGATATTTGACAAAATAAAAGTTAGAAGAGAATTAGAAAGTATAAAATTGTGCTTGGAAATGCATTTAATTAATTTGAAAAAAATGTGAGTGAGGAAAGAATCACCTAGTTTTTTGTTTCTCCGAGAATCTAAGCAACGAGTTACTCCTCGCCAATGGTAGATCTATATGCAACAAAAATCAACACATTACTGAAATAATTTGAAAATGAACAAAACATTATACAAATTAATTTGTGTAGGAGAAGAAAAGAAAAATGCTTAACCTTCACTTGATGTTTTCACATATAATTCTTTTTTTAACGGAAGAACATTCTTAATTTTTAAACTTTCTGCAAAATTTAGAATATCTTTCGCCTACATACACAACGAATAACTTAGAAATACAATTATATGAAACCAATTAAAAAGTGAAAGAAAATGACATTTGATTAATAAAAACCTTGCCGTTGGACACATTGAAGTTTAGAGCCCTTCCATTGCACCCAATATTCAAAAGCACAATCTTCATGTCAATTACAAGCCTCCACAAAGCCTAATTAATAAAATCAACACATAAAACAATCAATATTTTTTTTTCATTGTTTAAATACTAATCGAGTCACTACAGATAATAAATTTGCTCAAGAAAATCGCAATCCCTTTATAATTTTTTTAATTTATATATATTTTTAGTGATAGATCTTTAGTTTTACACATAATATATTTTTTCGGGAGGGAATTTTTTTTGGCAAACTTGGCTGTGCAAAAATTTGATTCCTATGTTTAATATGACAGTTAATTGCTAAGTTAATTCCTAATCATAAATGTCATTTAATAAGTGCTCTCATTAAAGAACAATTCAACTTCTTTTAATTCTATTTGATAAAGATCACATTTTATATTTAAAAAATAAATATTTTAATTTTCAAAATATTTAATCCTTTATTTAGAAGCACCCTTTTACTATTCATATGCATTTACTTTGAAAAAAAATACCAACCTCTCTTTTCGCTTCTCCAAGAATCTAAGTAAAGAGTTTCTTCTCGCCACGGAGATATCTAAATTGAACAAACCAACATATTATTCTTCCACTTTTAATAAATAGTTTGAAGATGAAAATCAAGATTATTGAAACACTCAAACCTGAATTCCTATTATTTAGAGCTAGAAGCTTCGCCAGAAGCAAGCGTCAAATTCTCAAAAGAGAACGTAAAGAAAAATGTTTAATTACCTCGACTTTGTGTTTCCACAAGCAACGGCTTTTTTGATGAAACGACATTCACAACTTTTGAGTTATGTGCAAACTCAATAATTTCCCTTGCCTAGATACACAACATATTCAAAAATCACAATTACATGTAATCAATTCAATAGTGAAAGGAAAAGGTTTAATGATTAATGACATTTGATGAATAAAAATTAACCTTATCACTTGAGACATTAAAAATCTCAACTGTTTCATCGAAGATAATACTCAATGTCACAATTTTTGTTGTTGCTCCACTAAAAATTGCACTTTTCAGAACTTCATTGGGATGGTTCTTCCTGATCACATTATTAGTATCTACAAGAAAGTTTTACAAGGAAAAGAAAAATTAGAATTTAATGTTAATTTAATTGGATAAATCAAACATATATGTGTACTTACATGCATGAACATATACTCGTTGATGAATTTTATATACCTAATGCATTTTAATTTAATATACGTTTAATGTTGTAATTTTTTTTTTTAGCTTTAATATCCTCACACTTTATGACATTGTAAGATTAATATGTCCTAAAAGGCTACAACAATAGATATCTACTGTATTTAAACTAAATTCTAACTTAATATAACACAAAAAATCAACTAAATTCTAAATTATAATTAATTAAGCTAGCGTTTAGTCAAAGGTTCTGAAAGTATATTTTGACAATTTATCTTTAAATATTTGTTTGACCAAGAAATTTGATATGCATTTAAATATTATTAGGAACTTCTGGTCATACTTTAATTTTTTTTCAAATAAAGACATGTTCAAGTACAATTTCAAAATCAGAAAATCACTAGATAAAATTTTTAATTTTCTCATATCTCAGCTTTAGAAAATATAGCCAAATGGGGCTATAATTAGTATTGACACCAACGATGTTAAGTTGAGTGGAAAGGACCCTCCATCACGGGTACTACATAAACAATGAATTTTGAGTGTGTTCTTAAATGGGGCACATCAACTAAAAACAACGATTAACCTTAAGGGATAATAGTATATATTTTTGTCAAGTGTTTGGTTGTAAAACTTCAAAATTCAATTTGAAATTGAATCTCAAAATTGGAAAAACAAGTGTTCTTAATGTGTTTGTAAACTACATTTTCATAAATGAAATGTGTTATCTTCTCTCCTTTGAAAAAAAAATATAATCGAGGAGAGTTCATCTTCAAATTCAACTTTGTAAACATAAATAAATCTAAAAAATATTTGAAATCTATTGTAAACTTGAGTTTTTACATTCGAAGATCTTAAAGAAAGATAGTAATTAAGAGAATATACCTGAAGACATTATCACAAAGCAAAAGCGTTGATCCAAAAAATGTTTCTACCTCTTTTCTCTAGCCTAATGTTTCCACCAACGGCAGTAATGGAAATGTCCAAACCCTAATTGGTGAAAAAGATAAGTTTATAGAGGTTTAAACTTATTCTTGTACGTTCATCAAGTAAGTCTTCATCAAATTTTAATGATGTACTTTACATTAATTGGGTCACACATAAAATAATGGACACATTCTCCCACTTGGCCCAATAATCATATAATATTAATATTTTAGAGGAAATTTTATAAATGACAAAGATATTAAAATTAATAAGCCCCATTAGCTATAATTTACCTAATTTTGCTCCATAGCTATAGTTTCATTTTCTATGGGCATTTGTGTTTGTATAGTTTGTTTGTCAATTAAGTATATACAAATTGTGTATTTATACCTTCAGGAAATTTTTCAAAACATATACAAATCAATTATATCAACATGATAATTATAGACAAGCTATGTAAGCATATACAAATTTTGGATTTGTGCATTTACAACTAAATTATACAAATTCTGAATTTATGAAATTAGGTGTTGAATTTTACAAAATTTAGACGAGGCCCGCGTGAATATAGTTATACATTAGTGGCGAAAAGTAATTTCTTCAACCTATAGATATGTAAGATTATTAACTATTATTTGTTTGCTTAATTGCATCATTTTCCCAATATTTAATGATACATTCATTAATTACGCATAAAACAAATTTGTTCTACATTAATATTCATCATACATATCATAATATGACAAGCCGCTAATGGGAATTATGCCGGTTTACATAATAATATTATGCTACACACTACTAAAATAACTGCATTTAGCGACGAACATCATTGCTAGTCTGTTACTATTTTGCTCGTTTCTAACAAAAATCAGTCGCTAAGTGGGTTTAGCAACGAAATTTGTTGTTTAGCAACAAAAAATTTCTGTCGCTAAATCCAGAATTTTTAGTAGTGACATACTCCCTTCCTTATACTACAAAACTAGTAATTTATCATATCAATTTCATAAAATATAAATATTAACATCAAGAATATTTCATTGAGACATTTAGTAGAATATCAATACAATAATGCATACATCTGTCACGATCTGAGTCTACACTCCGATTGAGATATGACAACTACAACCATGAGTGGTTCTAGACTAATTATTGGCTTAACATATCAAATATAACATATAAAACTAAGGCGGAAGCTCAAACATATTCTTGATATAAAATCGAATAGTGCAAGTCAATAGATCAAGAGACTATATTACTAATGTTTGAATAAAGTCTCTACCCCTTAGAATGAAAATATAAGTATGTAGACAAGACCCACAACTAATCTCAAAATCAAAGATAACATAACAGAAGTTTAGAATTCTAAATTCATGGAGTCCCCAAATGACGAGGAGGTCTCACCAATGGTATTAACGGACCCCCGCGTATATTTTTTGCAAAAATGATCTCAGATTTCTGGATCACCAAAAAAGATGGTTGATTATAGCACATGAAAATCGGTAAAATGAGGGATTTACCTACTCTGGGGCACGTTTGACCATGAAAATGGGTCGTTTTGATTGTGGTGACCAATCGAATCCATAGATAAGGTCTTAACGGACGTCCATATAAATTTTTGGCAAAAATAAACTCGGAATTCAGGATCACCAAAAAAGATGGTGGACTTAAAATTGACAAATTAGGGGGTTTACCTGCTCTAGGGCTCGTTTGACCTTGAAAATGGGTTGTTTTTACCTTGGTGACAAACCAATTTCATAGATAAGGTCTTAACGGGCGTATTTGTAATTTTTTTGCAAAATTGATCTCAAAATTTTGGATTATTAAAAAAGATGGTGGACTATATAAAACACGAAAATCAGCAAAATGGGGGTTTAGTTCTGCTCTCGTTTGACCTTGAAAATGGATCATTTTGGCCATGGTGATCAACCGAATCCATACAGAATGTCTTAACGGACGTCCTTGTAAATTTTTGGCAAAAATGATCTTAGATTTCTGGATCACCAAAAAGATAGTGGACTATAGCATAAGAAAATCAGCAAAATGAGAGGTTTACCTTCTATGTGGATCGTTTGACTTGGAAAATGGGTTTTTTTAGTCGTGGTGACAAACCTTCTCCATAGATAATGTCTTAACGCACGTCCGTGTAAATTTTTGGCAAAAATGATCTTGGAATTCCAGATCCCCAAAAAAATGGTGGACTATAACACAAGAAAATTGACAAAATGGGAGGTTTACCTGCTCTGAGGTTTGTTTTACCTTGGAACTGGGCCGTTTTGAACGTGGTGACCAACCGGCACCATAGATAAGGTCTTAAAAGACGTTTATGTAAATTTTTGGCAAAAATGAACTTGAAGTTCCGGATCACCAAAAAAATGGACTATAACACAAGAAAATCGGCAAAATGGGGGATTTACCTGCTCTATGACTCGTTTGACCTTGAAAATGCGCCGTTTTGATCGTGATGACCAACCAACTCTATAGATAAGGTCTTAATGGACGTCCGTGTATATTTTTGGAAAAATTGATCTCGAAATTCCGGATCACCATAAAAGAAGGTGGACTATAGGACACGAAACTTGACAAAAAAGGGTTTTCCGACTCTATGGCTTGTTTGACGTTGAAAACGTGCCTTTTTTTCCATGGTGATCAATTGACTCCATAGATAAGGTCTTAACGAACGAACGTGTAAATTTTTGGCAGAAATGATGTCGGAATCCAGATCACCAAAATAGATGGTGGACTAAAGCACACGAAAATTGACAAAATGGGGGGTGTAACGACTCGCAAGTACCCCCTAGAAGTTAGGGAGAACCCTTGGATCGTCACAAGGCGTACTTGACCCTTTGGGATCTTGTACAAGCACTTTAACTTCGTTCATTACATAAGACATGAAAAGTAGTGCGGAATTTAAAACATTTCACGATATTTAATATAAAAAGGAGTTCTTTCATGAATACTAAGAAAATCTCATCGTCATAAGCCAAACTTAAAGATACGACATAATATCTTAGGGACACGACCCTTTACATTGAATAGACTATGCCTCAAATATGTGAGGACATACTTAGTCTTGAGAGAATATATTCCACAGCTTTTCCTTCTAGTCTTCAAACGCCTCCAATCTATACTTAAAGAGCATAGAAAAGTACGGGGTTAGTAAAAATAATGTACTAAGTATGACATATGCAAAAACATGCAAAAAAAAGACATTTTAGTATAAATACATTTTCATGCCAATTAAGTAAAACATCAATGAATATAGAAGTAAAACAACATAAGAATCACTATTTAACACTTAGAGAAGGATTTCCATAATTTTAGCAAAAAGAACCCTTTAACAGTGAAGTGCCTAAAAGTTACAGTGAACCCTTTGAACATTACAATGAATCCCTCTATTCCCAAAACAATGAACTCCCAAAGTCAAGCCAAGAAGAAGTGAACTCATTTCCATAGAAGTTTCCCTAGCTAAGGTTATCCTAAGACTCACCAAGGTATGACATGAAGGAAACACCCATACACCTCCTTCATACACACCTAGGTGGTCCCCAAGACTACCCCTTCTAGGCTTACTCGCCTCGGGAGAACAAGTCCCCACTCAATGACAAGACATTAAAAGAACAATCAACCACTTCGCATAAGACACACAAAGACTTCCCTTGGAATGTCTACTTAGTGAAATGAGTAGATGACGTCCCATTCCACCACCTACCCTAGGTAGTAGTACATTCTTTTAGAAGACTTAGCTCATTTAATTCATATAAGACTAACCAAGACTCCCCTTTCGTAATTCCTACCAAGTACCATGAATAGATGGCGTCCCATTCCACCACCTACCCTAAGTAGTACACTCTTTTAGAAGACTTAGTACTTTCATTACTTTTGTGGGGGTTAGCTTAACTGACATAGACCATGAGGGGTTTACCTTCTCTTAGGCTCATTTGACCTTGAAAATAAGCCGTTTTGGCAGTGCTGACCAATCGGCTCCATAAATAAGGTATTCACGAACATCCGTGTAAATTTTTGGCAAAAATTATCTCAGAATTTGAATCACCAAAAAGATAATGGTCTATAGCAAACAAAATTTGGCAAAATAAGGGATTTACTTGTTTAGGGATCATTTTACCTTTAAAATGGGTCGTTTTAGCCGTGGTGAACAACCAGCTACATAAATAAGGCTTAACAGGACGTCAGTGTAAATTTTTGGCAAAAATGATCTCAAAATTCTGTATCACCAAAAAAGATGGTGGACTATAGCACATGAAAATCGGCAAAAATAGGGGGTTTACCTGCTCTGGCTCGTTTCACCTTAAAAATAGGTCGTTTGGGCCGTGGAGACCAACTGGCTCCATATATAAGGTTTTAATGGATATCCGTTTAATTGTTTTACAAAAATGGTATAAGAATTCCAAATCACAAAAAAAATGATGGACTATAGCACACGAAAATCCACAAATTGGGGTTTACCTTGCTTTGGGCTTGTTTGACATTGAAAAATGGTCTTTTTGGCCGTGATGACCAACCGGGTCCATAGAAAAGATCTGAACGAAAGTCCGTGTAAAATGTTATCAATAAATTATCTCAGAATTCTTGATCACCAAAAAACTTAGTGGACTATAGCACACAAAATTGGACAAATAGGGGGTTTACCTGCTCTGAACTCGTTTGACCTAGAAAAAAAGGTTGTTTTGGCCATGGTAACCAACTGGCTCAATAGATAAAGTCTTAACGGATGCTTGTGTAAATTTTTGGCAAAAAGTTTTCACGGAATCCCAGATCATTTAAAAGATTTTTGACTATCTAACACACGAAAATAAGAAAAATGGGGGTTTTACCTGCTTTTGGGCTCGTTTGACCTTGAAAATGGGTCGTTATGGTCGTGGTGACCAACCGACTCCATAGATAAGGTCTTAAAGGCCATTCATGTAAATTCTTAGAAATAATGATCTCGGAATATCATATCATCAAAAAGATTTTGGAATATAGAACCTAAAAATTGGAGAAATGGGGGGTTTACCTTCTGTGGCTAATTTGACCTTGAAAATAGGTCATTTTGGTTGTGGTGATCAACTGGCTCCATAAATAAGGTCATAGCGAACGTCCTTGTAAATTTTTGTTCTCGAAATTCGAGATCAGCAAAAAGTTGGTGGATTATAACACTTATAAACCGACAAAATGGAGGGTTTACCTGCTCTAAGGCTCGGTTGACCTTGAAAATGGACCGTTTTGGTTATGGTGATCAAATGGATCCATAGATAAAGTTTTAACAGACGCCCGAGTAAATATTTGAAATGAATAATCTCAAAAATTCTGGAACACCAAAACAGATGGATGATTATATAGCACATAAAAATCGGCAAAATGGGGGCTTTACCTACTAAGGTGCTCGTTTGACCTTGAAAATGGACAGTTTTGGCTGTGGTGACTAATCAAATCCATAGATAAGGTCTTAACAGACGTCCATGTAAACTTTTGACAAAAATGATATCAGAATTCGGGATCACCAAAAAAGATAGTGCACTATAGCACACGAAAATCGATAAAATGGGGAATTTATCTACTCTGGGCTCGTTTGACCTTCAAAATGGGTCATTTTGGTCATGGTGATCAACCGGATCCATTGATAAGGTCTTATAGGACGTCCGTGTAATTTTTTGCAAAAATGATGTGAGAATTCCGAATCACCAAAAAAATTGTGGTATATCACACGAAAATCGGCAAAATTGAGGGTTTACCTGCTTAGGATCTCATTTGACCTTAAAATGGGTCATTTTTTTTTGTGGTGACCAATCGACTCCATCGATAAGGTCTTAACGAATGTTTTTAGACAAAAATAATCTCAAAATTCTGGATCACCAAAAAAGATGGTTAACTATAGAACAGAAAATCGGCAAAATGGGGGTTAACCTGCTCTGGGCTCGTTTGACCTTGAAAATAGGTTGTTTTGGTTGTGGTGACTAACCGCCTCCATAAATAAGGTCATAAAGGACGTCCGTGTCAATTTTTTCAAAATGATCTCAGAATTTCGGATCACCAAAAAAATGGTGGACTATAACACACAGAAATTGACAAAATATGGGGTTTACATGCTCTGGGCTCGTTTGACCTTGAAAATGGTCCGTTTTGGCCTTCGTGACCAATTGGAACCATAGATAAGGTCTTACCAGATGTTCGTGTAAATTTTTGGCAAAACAACTCAGAATTTCGGATTACCAAAAAAGATGGTGGACTATAGCACACAAAAATCGACAAAACAAAGGTTTCCCTGCCGTGGTCTCTTCCAACCTTGAAAATGAGTCGTTTTGGTCGTGGTGACTAACCAGATCCATAGATAAGGCTTTAGCGGACATCCATGTAATTTTTTGGAAAAAATGATCTCGGAATTCTGGATTACTAATAAAGATGGTGGACTATATCACATGAAAATCGGTAAAATAAGGGGTTTAACCTGCTCTGGGCTCGTTTGACCATGAAAATGTGCCATTTTGGCAGCAGTGAACTTCCAGATCCATAGATAAGGTCTTAACGGACGTCTCTAAAATTTTTGGCAAAAATTATCTTGGAATTTCGGATCATCTAAAAAGAAGGTGGACAATATAATACGAAAATTGACAAAATAGGGTTTTACCTTTTTACTAAGCTCGTTTGACCTTATTGATAATGTCATGACATACATCCGGTAAATGTTTTGTAAAAATGATCTAAGAACTCCAGTTACCAAAAAATATGGTGAACTAGCACTCAAAAATCTGCAAAATAGGGGGTTTACCTGATCTGGGCTCGTTTTACATTTGCAAATGGACCGTTGTAGCTGTGGTTACCAATCGTCTCCATAGATAAGGTATTAACGGATATCCATGTAAATTTTTCTCAAAAATAATTTTGGAATTCGGGATCACATAAATAAGATGGTGGACTACAACACATGAAAATCGACAAAATGGGGGGTTAACATGCTCTATGGCTCGTTTTGGCCATAGTGACCAACCAACTCCATAGATAAGGTGATAAACGACGTGCGTGTAAATTTTTGGCAAAAATGATCTCGGAATCAAGATCACCAAAAAAGATGGTTGGACTATAACACATGAAAATCGACAAAATAGAGGGTTTATTTGCTGTGGGCTTTTTTGACCTTAAAAATGGACGTTTTAGACATGGTGACGAACCGGCTCCATAGATAGCTCATAACGGACATTCATGTAAATTTTTGGCAAAAATGATCTAAAATTTCAAAAAATCACCAAAACGATGGTGGACTATAACACACGAAAATTATTTAAATGGGGGTTTTACCTATTTTGTTGCTCGTTTGACCTTGTAAATGAGTCGTTTTTGCCGTGGTGACAAATCGGCTCCATATATAAGGTCTTAACTAACGTACACTTAAATTTTTGGCAATAATAATCTTAGAATTTTGGATCACCAAAAAGTATGGTGGACTATAGCACATGAAAATTGACAAAATGGGGTGTTTACATGCTCTCTGGTTCATTTGACCTTGAAAATGAGCCATTTTGGCCGTGGTGACCAACCGTCTCCATATATAAAAGGTCTTAATGGACATACGTGTAAATTTTTGGTACAAATGATCTCGAAATTTCTGATCACCAAAAAAGATGGTGGACTATAGCACACAAAAATCGACAAAATGGGGTGTTTACCTGCTCTCTGTCTCATTTGACATTGAAAATGAGCCATTTTGGCCGTGGTGACTAACGATATATAATGTCTTAATGGACATACATGTAAATTTTTGGTACAAATGATCTCAAAATTTCTGATCACCAAAAAAACATGGTGGACTATAGCACACGAAAATCAGAGAAATTGGGGGTTTACCTACGTTGGGGCTCGTTTGACCTTTAAAGTAGTTCATTTTGGACGGGTGACTGACCGACTCCTTAGATACAGTCTTAACAAACATTTGCGTAAATTTTTGGCAAAAATTATCTTAGAATTCTGGATCACTAAAAAAGATTGTGGACTACAACACATGAAAATCGACAAAACAAGGGGTTTACCTGCTCTGGAGCTCGTTTGATCTTGAAATGGATCATTTTGACCATGGTGGATGCTCCATAGATAATGTCTTGAAAGACGTCCTTGTACATTTTTGGCTAAAATGATCTCGGAATGCTCCATCACCAAAAAATATGGTGGACTATAGCACACGAAAATCACCAAAATTTGGAGTTTACCTTCTTTGGGGTTCGTTTGATGTGGAAAACAGGTTATTTTTGCCAAGGTTACCAATTGGCTCCATATATAAGGTGTTAACGAATGTTCGTGTAAACTTTTGGCAAAAATTGTCTTAAAATCCAGATCACCAAAAAAGATGGTCGACTATAGCACACGAAAATCGGCAAAACAGGGTGTTTACCTGCTCAAGGATCATTTGACTTTGAAAATAGGTTGTTTTATCCATGGTGGGCGACCTACTCCATAGATGAGGTATTACAAACGTTCGTAAATTTTTTTGGCAACAATGATCTCAAAATTCCCGTTCACCAAAAAATATGGTGGACGTTTGACCAGTTCTAGGGTCGTTTGACCTTGAAAATGAGTTGTTTTAGATGTGGTGCCAACCAACTCCATAGATAAGGTCTTAACGGACGTCCGTGTATATTTTTAGCAATTATGATCACAGATTTCAAGATCACGAAAAGAGATGGTGGATTATTACACACGAAAATTGGCAAAATTAGGGGTTTACTTGCGATGGGGCTCATTTGACCTTCAAAATGGGCGGTTTTGTCCGTTATTACCAACCGGATCAATTGATAAGTTCTTATATAACGTCCATGTAATTTTTTTGCAATACTGATCTGAAAATTCTGTATCACAAAAAAAATGATAGTGGACTATAGCACACGAAAATCGACAAAATTGGGGGTTTACCTGTTTTGGGGCTCATTTGACCCTGAAAAAAGGACATTTTGGCCGTGGTGACCAACTGACTCCATAGATAAGGCCTTAACAAATGTCCGTATAAATATTTGGCAAAAATAATCTCATAATTCTAGATAATAAATAAAATGGTGGATTATAGCACAAGAAAATTGGCAATTGGGGGTTAAGCTTCTCTGACGCTCGTTTGGCCTTAAAAATGGTCTTACTAGCCGTGGTGACCAGCCAGCTGAATAGATAAGGTTTTAACAGACATTCGTGCAAATTTTTGGTAAAATTGATCTCGGAATTCTGAATCACCAAAAAAGATGGTGGATTATAGGAAACGAATTTGAGTAAAATGGGGGGTTTACCTGCTCTAGGGCTCGTTTGACCACGAAAATGTGCCGTTTTGGCCATGGTGACCAATCAACTATATATATGGGATCTTAACAGACGTCCGCATAATTTTTTTGCAAAAATGATCTCGGAATTTCGGATCACCAAAAAATATGGTGGACTATAGCACACGGAAATTAGTTAAATAGGTCGTTTGCCTGCTCTGGAGCTTGTTTGACCTTTTAAATGGGACGTTTTAGATATGGTGACAAACTGGCAACAAAGATAAGGTTTAAAATGAAGCTAGTTTAAATTTTAAGCAAAAATCATATCGTAATTCTGGATCACCAAAAAAGATGGTGAAGTATAGCACACAAAAATTAGTAAAACGGGGGTTTTACTCGCTCAAGGCTCGTTTAAACTTGAAAATGGGTCGTTTTGGCCTTGGTGATCAGCTGACTCCATAGATAAGGTCTTAATGGACATATGTGTAAATTTTTGGAAAAAATGAGCTCGTATTTTCGGATCCCCAAAAAAGATGGTGGACTAGTGCACACGAAAATTGGCAAAATAGGGGTTTAAGTTTTCTAGTGATCATTTCACCTTGAAAATTGGCCGTTTTGGACGTGGTGACCAACTGGCTTCATAGATAATGTCTAAATGAAAGTGTATGTAAATTTTTGGATAAAATGATCTCGGAATTCCGAACCACCAAAAAAGATAGTGGACTATAGCACACTAATATTAGCAACATGGGGGGTTCACTTACTTTAAGGCCTATTTGACCTTGAAAGTGGTCGTTTTGGTTGTGGTCAACAACTAAATCCATAGATAAGGTCTTCACAGATGTCCATGTAATTTTTTGGCTAAATTATTCTCGATATTAATGGTCACCAAAAAATATTGTGGACTATATAGCACACTAAAATTGGCAAAATGGGGGGTTTACCTTCTTTGGGGATTGTTTGATCGTGATAATGAGTCGTTTTAGCCGTGGTGACTAACCGGCTCCATAGATAAGGTGTTAATGGATGTCTATGAAATTTTTGGCAAAAATGATCTTGTAATTTTGAATCTCAGAAAAAAAGGAGAACTTTAGCACAAGAAAATTGGTGAAATGGGGGGAAGTTGAACTATAGCACAAGAATAACGGCAAAATGGGATTTACGTGCTGTTGGATCGTTTGGCCTTAAAAATGGGCCGTTTTAGCCATGGTGACAAATTGGCTCCAGAGATAAGGTATTAAAGAACGTCTCTGTAAATTTTTGGCAAAAATATTCTTGGAATTATGGATCACTAAAAAGATGATGGACTATAGTACACGAAAAAATTGGCAAAAATGGAGGGGGGGGGGGTTACTTGCTCTAGGGCTTCTTGGACCTTGAAAATGGGTT